>JAQGBY010000087.1:0-69709 GCA_034698785.1 Mycogona germanica
AGTTCTATCCTAGCAAGAAGGCTAGCTTCTCCATAATTAACCAAAATCTGACTCGGCGTGCTTCGGCACCATTCTATCACCATGTAACTTCACATATTTATTTTTAGGAATAGTAATTTCTAACTAATATCAGTAAAATGCTTTTTCTCCGACGCAAAGATTACAAAGTGAACAGATTCAACCACGCACCCACAACATTTTGATCCGAAATAAAACGGATGCTCTCTCTCATTCGTCTAGACCAACAGAGAAGATCAGCTAATATGAAGTACAGGCTAATCTTTGATGACTATTTCGGTGTGAACAAGTTCGGGCCCCGCTATTAATAGAGAACTAGAACCAGTACAGCAAACAGGAAGTACCCAATATAGTCTAACGGCGCGAGCCCGTTCCACAGAAGATTCAACAACAAACCGAGAGATATGCGATAAATTTCAACAACAACAATTTCCATCAATAGAAGTAGATTGAAACTGAACCGTGGGCGGAAAACGTGGGTAAGGAGGAGAGAAAGTGGATTTATATCAAACAAGATGGTAAATACTCTGTATTGCAATAGAATACATTTTTGGGATTGCATATGCATGGTTCTCTCGGTGTCTTCTTCAGCTAGTGGGCAACCATTGGCACCAGCCCAGAGCGCAAACCACGTGGTTCATCCGAGATTTGACGAACATATAATTATGTACATCTAATTATATCACGGAAATATATGTTTCTTACTGCACAGGGCGACAACGTTTCCAAAACAAAATCAAGACGCAATATCGTCAACGAAGGAGTTCCATATTTATTGATTGGGAAATGTCTCGCAATGCATTTCTTTTCAGAGTTAGGGTCCTCGATCAGCAGCTTGCAGAAATGAACAGAGATAATTTATTGCTTCTGTCACCGACACATGCTGCTGCTGTTTGTTATTGAAGACAACGGTTCAGCTCCGGATTCGATCCGAATTCGGAAGGGTTCCTCTCAAGCCATTTGAATCGCCGTTCAACACTGACTTTCTTTCCAAAGTTTCGCGCTGTCACTTTAACCTTCTTAGAGCAGTAAATGGAAACGCAAAACATACACTAAAATGATAGAGGACACCGGGGTAATTCTCAAAAATAAATTGGAATAAGCTGGAATCAATAAAAAACGAGGAACGAGAACGTTGAAATAATCTAACGCACATAGATTTAATCCGTCGGACTCCAAAATATTTCAGTCATGCACAAAAAATATGAATAGACTATGTAAAAATATTCCAATGCAAAGCGTCATAGAAGAATATGGTATAAAAATACTTCTTTAAAATTACAGATAAGATTAGAAAATGATAATTTAAAAATTAGAACAAAAATGTTATTTGTCAAAAAAACAAACGTTCCAAATATTTTACGAATTCGCCACCGTAAGTAACATAACCAAAGTGATGAAACGTTCACCAGATCGCTCCAGATCAGATAGGTGTTTGCGAACCGAGAATATGAACGCGGATATAGGCATAATACACATGTTGTTATCGAATGTCGGCCAAGTGTGCTACTGCTGCTAAAAGCGAGGAAGGCCGCCCGGGCGTGGCGGCCGCGCTCTGAACACCGAACACGAACCCACACAACACTAATTGGAAACCGTAGCAAAAACCAGATTTTGAGTGCGTGCACCACGGAAAATTCTGCACCGGTACGGAACACATTCACACTCCTCCTCCCTCATCATAAGCCAATATTTTTCACCCACTCCGCCATTTCATCTCAATCTGGGTTTGCGCATCCGCTGCGCACAAACTGAATTGACTACTATCGAATCCTCATCAGACATACATCAGTCATCAACCTGAAAAATAATGACAGGTAGACACGGCCTCTGGTCCTGATTTCCAGTTACATGACGCAGGTCTGACTGACTGGCTCGACGGTCCCGGGTTCAATTCCCGGCGTGGGTTCTCGATTATTCGGTCCCGGGGTACTGGTGGAAATGTGCCCCTCACATAGTGCCTAAGCTCCAAGGGGTACAAAAAAATTTGTAGTGATATTTACACTACACTACAGTGAATAAAAAATAATAGTTTTTTGAAGGTAAAACGCCCAAACCATCGATTCGAACAACCATCGATACGCTATAATTGAGTTTTTTAAATCTACCGGTAGTCAAAGAATTAATCGACAGGAATTCGAACCCACGACCCTCTGCTCCGCACATAAACGAGCGATGATTTACACTGTAGATGTCGACAACAAATAAAAACAAGTACGATTTATTTCTTTTAACGATTACGCCAGCTGTAGTTACACTCAAAATGCACACAGGATCCCAGTAGGATAATGACGATTGTTGTTGTGGTTCGCGCCAGAAAGTATTGTTCGAAATCAGATTTTATATTTAGATCTCGCAGAGTGAAATCTCGAGAGGATCCATTGAGAACAAACCTCCCCAGTTAATTATCAGAAATAGGGGATGTGAGATGAGGACAAATGAGACGGTGATTCGATGATAAACATCTTGACGCGGGCGCAAACATATTTTTTTGTTATTTCGTAAATAGTGAAAACGTACAGCTCGTTTAACTGCATAATGTGCATTAATGTCATTTTTTTTTGCAAAAAGACACAACGAAAATATTTACAAAAGTACTCGCTAAAAGTATTTAGGCATTATTATTATTTTATTATTTCCTATCACTGCATGTAGTCAACCGCACTACAGGATTTTCTGTACCTCACTTGGGTGGGTATTTTTTGGTTGAAGAGAGTGCAGAGGAAATGGCACAACTTATCTTTTACTTGTAAGTCGCCGCGATTTGCACCACAAATTTGGTGAACCAAATTTTTTTCTTGCTGAAGCCATCGTAGCCGTTATCTACAACTGTCAATGACATGCCGGAAACGGGCACCTGCAATGTTTGCCAATTCCTGTAATGCAATTTTTCCTCAATCGCACAGGCTGCCGTCATTCGTTTGCGAACGGTGGTGGGATTTACCCCCCCAGGTAGGCTCGAGCCCCCCCCAACCCAAGCAGCACTGAGATTGATGAAATATAGAAACGCGCATGCGCAGTGCTGATATTTCCCCTTTGCGAGCTCGAAACGAGTGACGTCGCCGTTTCGTATTCAGCAAAAACGTTAACACAGCGGTTCGAAAATGGTAATAAACACGTTTCGGTGATGTCAGCTATACTGAGCAATAGTATACATGTATATTTGACGATCTGTGTGACCGATATCGGTGTTGAATCTTAATTTGGCGTTTTTGTACTGGCTCGCTTTAACAAATGGCGCATCCGCTCAAACATTGAGACGTCTGTAGTTCCGATCAAAGAGTAGCAAGAATTTTAAAAATCATGCGATTTCTTACAAGACCAGATATTTTAATATCCTTTCAATTTCCGGCTTGAGCAAAACGCTCAAGCGAAACACAAACAAATTGCGAGAGACATTTTGGTTCTGATTTCTATGCGCTTCAGGTGACGTTAGTGTTTATTTGAGGCTCTCCATTATCGATATTACAGATCACCTATCGCCGCCTGTCGGCAAAGCGACGAAATGTTTTTCTTCTATCTTCAATCTTTTTCTTTTTTTGCATCAAAAGATAAAAAATTTATACTCGAGAGCTAACTGAGCTCGCTGGATGACGCGCGAGTGAAACAGTTACCAGTGACCAACTAATGGAATTAACGAGAAAATGACATCATATAACGAAACATGATTGCAAATGTGAGTAATGTCTAAAATTGCAACCCATGGGACAGCGATAATAGAGCATCCTGGTGATAATTCGAGAAGCTAATAAAATACCAGTTTCAGTTTGACATTCTATGGACTATTTGCCTGTCATTGGGCAGGTTGAGCGCAGGCAATGAAACCAGTGTAAAAAGATACCACCAACGAGTACAACTTGTAGAGTGACAAGAACGTGGTCAGCTGGAGGAGAACCGGATATACACCGTATTGGCGTCATCACAACACCCCGGGTGGTCAATGTCATACAGAGTAGGGCACATAAAAATGACGTAGGGCTGTGATGTAGTTCTCGGGGGTTCGCGAAAGTAAGCGGCAAAAGAAAATCGACAAAACAAATTGTCTTTCAAAATATTTACTGGATATACAGGTATAGTATTTCTCCATCGATTATTTGTGCTCATGTGTAGACATTAATCTTCTTCGCGAGACAGCGTACCAAATATCGACCAACCATATATATGCATGTCCACTGCACTGCAGTCCATATATATGCATGAACTGGGCGCAATAATTTTTTTTATTGCATTCTTTCAGCTAGGTTATTTCCACATAACATATTACTGTTTCGGCGCAGACTTTTAAAATACTTTTAAAAGTCTTTTAAAATAAATCCATTTCTGTCCCCAACTGGTCTTTTGACCCCCGCCATATGCCCCTCTCTTGGGGGCTGCTTGCGAGTAAAATTTGTAATTTGTAAACAAATAAATTAAAAGTATCAACTAAATACGTCATCTGAAGCAGTCGTGCGGATTCTCCCCTCCAATCGTATTAAGTTTAGGCGTAGCACCTGTATTTACCTGTTTAAAAAGAAACAGATTAACACCTGAACCATATGAAGTTTAAATGAAGAGGAATAGGTAAAAGTTACTATATCTCATTCAAGAGATCGGACAACCTGTAAGGCCAAACGTACCAAAGTTTCAAATCACTGAGAATCTGAACATTGGGCGTACTTCGGTAGGCTCAACTTCAGTCTTCGCTCAGTGGCGACTCTGCGCTCTTTTCAGTGGCGATGGTGGCGTCGCGACCGGCAACCGAAATCGTCATTTTCGCAATATTTTGGAGTACAAGAATTCCTTGTTAAAAGTCTGAGACGCGTCGAGACGAGCTCAGAGAATTGCCTCGCCCAAGGTCGGACCCTGGAACCTCGCCCGGGTCGACCGACCACAGGGACGCGCGAATGACAAGGATTGCAGAGTTGGTGGCGCCATCTGACGGTCAAAAGTCAGCGATTCGAGACGCTGTGAACTTGCTCATTACAACTAACAAAATAACTTTTGAAAAGATCCTCACAACAATCATAAGATCGCGTACAGTTGGACCTTAATGTGTATGAATTCTGTACTCTTAAGATTTTCATCCTAATTTGGATGCGTCAAACTGACATCGTGTTGTCCGCTATATTTCAAAATTAGACCAATTATGTTGCTCCCGGTTAATCCACCGAAAGACAAGCAATCCCTCCAGGAAGAACACTTGCCATCAATACCTTCACATTCAACAAGCAGCTGGCCAATATCAATTAAGGACTCCCATTTATCGATATTATAGAAAACAAACAATTAAACATCGATTCATCCTTTTATTGCTCCATTATATAATGCATATAGAGCCAAAGTCATTTAGTAGAGACAAAGTTGTATAAAGTCAAAGCCATATACTGTAGCAAAGTAAATATACAATAACCATAGCAGGCTCGCAATAATAATCAAGGTTGTAATGAGAGAGCAGCCATATTCTAAAGGTAGCTCCTCAAACATTCCACCGACATGAATGTATATTGGCAGCATTCTGAACTATTCGCCAGTGTTATTACAAGATGACGCCGCTGTCGTCGTTTAGCTGGGGCCCAATGCGTGGAGTAAGGTGAAGTTTTCAAATTGTCACCCAGCTGAGACAAAACATGCTATTTGAAAATCCAGAGATGAGCCTGTAGTTGAAAATACATTAAGTTTTACGCGATCGGCCACCAGAGGGCACTTCACGCTTTGGGTGCGAGCCGCGAATATAGTTACGAAGCTCTTGCGTGTATTTACTCAGACGGTATTGGCCTATTGCTGCTGACAACGAAAACATCAATATAATTAATGAATATATGGAGCGTATGAACTGCTACGAACCCCCCGTGATGCTCTGGTGTAATTGTTGGGGAACTCTGTTGGCAGTTAATACTTTCTCTCAACTCTCAAGACAAAACCATTCTCAGACTTGTCTTAAGTACAGTGTAGTCAAAATAAAATAGTAGGTTGGCGTTAAAGGATTATGATTCTGTATGACCCAGGATCCAAAATGATAATGTGTCAAATTGGAATTTCAATCGTTTAGCGCGAATTGGTAATTTTTTATATTTTTATTTCGTTTTATGTTTGATGTTTGTTCGAACCTCTTTAAAGAAAACTTTTTAATGAACGTCATTTAAAATATCCTCAGAGATCTGCGCCTTTGGCAGAAGAATCAATTATCGCCGCTAGAGGCAATCAGCCATCAAAATACCAGTTTGCCGCCAGGATTGCTGGGACTACGCTCAAATAATTTCCGATGTTTGGAGTTGTATGACTCTTCCGAACCAACGAATTCTCTATAATGCCACCAGAGGGCACAAACAACTGAACTGTCATTCAAAAAGTGGATACGGATCCAGACGCCAATTGATAGTTAGACATTGGAAAACATGGGGGATTCAACATACGAGTATATATATCACCTGGGCAGCTTGTTTGTAGACACCAATTTTTTTGAAACATTATCATTTACTACTCATCATATAAAAGTTTGGGTCCATTGGGACAGCATGGCATTGACAAATGATGCAAACACAAATAGGCGCGGCATTATTTCACAAGTGATTCCATGCATGGATGTATGGAACACACAAATTTATTTCTGAAGGGTTTTTTCTCTCTTTTTCGGTGATCGATGGTTAATCATTCCCCCATGATGCACATGACCGTATTCTTAAGCTAGGTATTGATATTTTATGTGGTGGTATTTGGGTGAGGAGGGGGAGGATGTAAAAACGACAGCATACCTGTTTCATGCAGCAAAAATACCGTTCGACAATTTGAGATTTTATTTTGCGACGCCTCTGATGACGATAGTCGCGTATCCAATAAAATTGCAGACAGCCGAGTCCAACTGAGACTGTATTTTTGCCATTTGAAAAATAATAGATCTCAAACACGCGTTCTCTCCTCTCTTCTTTGACTTATTTCGTGTGTATGATGAGCTCAGTACAATTAATACATTAATAATCTACTTCGTCGCTGCCATCATAAATGGCAAGCACACACAACACTGTTGCACCGGAATCAACGTGCGCAGGTGACTCTTTCAAGGCCACGTCACCTGCTCGTAGCCACCGCCAATTCCGCCCCACTCCCCCCCCACACACATAAATTAATGACGCAGGTGACGCAACCGACACGCAGGTAAGTTACGCCGGGACGTTGCCAAAGAGCCATATTCAATGTACTGGAGCTGGTATTGGTGCCCTGGGAATGAGAATTCTTCGAAACGGTAACCGTCGCGTGTTGTAGCTTTTTTTAAATTATATTACAATGCGTCCGGAGAAGTGCCACCGACGCTGGTCGCGGATCGTCCATCAGCCCCACCCGACCACCGACCGGAGAAGGAAGAAGAAAAAAACCCAACATAGATGGGGATGATTAGAGGACTGATCGAACATAAATGTACCATCGAGATAAGCTGGTTATAAAATCAGTGGCACATTCCAAAGTTTGGTGGGCGTCAATAAATTTGCAACATTCGAGGCAGTTTCCGCCATGCGTTCGCTGGTCAATATCTGCTAACCAGAAGAATCCTATAACGCCATGATAGATAGTATACATATACCGGATGTCATTCAAATAGTTCTAAACTCTGATTTTCAAATTTTTGAAAGCCAAGACAAGACTCGCCCCCTACAAAGACAACATAACATGTCTTAAAATAAGCGATAGGCGCGCCAATTTCTGACAAATATTTCAAATATTATTCATTTTTTCAAGTTTGACGATTAATTCGTTACACGATTATTTATAATATAATCAACGCGGTGCTTTTGCACTAATTGGTACCGGGGTTTGAACTCAGGACCGTCGCACTCCAACTCCGTACTCCAACCGAATGAGTTACGGCGTGGCGTATCAAAGTGATACCGAAACCTATGCTAAACCGACATACTAATTTTATTAGTCTATCCTTTTGGGGTAGCTGTTTCTAAGGCGTTTTAGTTCGTTGGTTCTCGCATTCTACCTCTACTCTGTATAGAGAGACATATCAGACCAACTAAAAAAAAACAGGAACTGTGAGGGTAAATAAACATGGAGAACTAGAAATGAATGTTGTTTTTTGAAAAGAGAAGAGACGTGGAAGCAACCGGTTCAATGTTGAGTGAATGAAAATGCATTCACACCACATACCACATACACGTTAACCGAGTTTTTATAATTATAGTTTATAGTTAAGTAGACTTTTCCCCCACCATTAAGAAACAAGGCTCGTTCACAAATTCGCTGACGACTGTCGTCTGTGAACCCACTGCAGGATGCTCCTAGACACGACTGCCTCAAGATATTCGTGAAGAAAGTGCCTATTTGGAATTTCAATGACGGCTCAACAACACAGATTAATGACTAAAACAAAAAAAAATCTTCTCGCAATTTTTTCTTGATTTCATGATGGTTCTAGTTCAGATTTAGATTAGAAAGGTTGGACTTAAAACGAGAAAACCCAAAATTCTTTGATAATTTGTGAACAATATAACAAAATAATGATCCCTTTCATAGGCAACCTAGTTTAGGCAAAATTACCAGGTCGCCCCCAGGGGCGGCTTAGAACCTAGAAAGGTGGAAAGTATCGTCAACAAACATTTTAACATTTACAGGATAGCATTTATGATCACATAAAGAAAGCTTGAAGCAATAGAATCAGCTCCAACATTTACCGGGTTAATTAAGCAAGAAAATTGCTGCCTGAGTGAAACTGTGGTCAGTCAACAATTTAAAGTATATCTTACAAAAATCAATTCTTGTGTTTAACCCCTACAATTGTTAGGGGTCGTCTGAGGCATGCTTGCCACAAGAAATATTTTTCTGATCAACATTTTTCGATCTCAAACAAACAACATTAGTGTTCTGCCGCATGAATTGGCGAGGACTCGTGAGGACTCGAAGAACCCGCGCCAACTCTTTATGCGGGTTGGCCTCCAGGACCTCATAGTACAGACATCAAATTAATAGGCAACTTCGCTCTAACCGCACACGACCTTCGGAGGTTCTGGGAGAATGTAAATATGCGTGTAGCCTAACAAGTGTATACAGAAATAAATGATAACTGAACGGCGATTCGCAAACCTTTTGACCGCACGGACGTTTTGCCAAAAAATAGTCCCGGAAAGAGATCTTCTACCAGACCGATCATAATACATGCATATGTCATGACCAGGTGGGCGTGTCAAATTTTTTTGTTGTGCCTAAAATAATAGAAAAGAAATTGGGAATTTTTTTACCTTGGATCATATCCACAGCCGGCGCGGTGGGACTTCCCGCGAAATCCGTATCATACAGAACCCCGATCATCATTTGCGGGTTTTTCTTGCGCATCGGCTCTCGTTGTGGCGAATAAACCGGACACCGGGGAAATGTAAAAACCCACCACGAAAAATATATATACGCTAATTGTTGGATGAGAGTGGGCGACTTAAAAGGACGGATCGGTGGCGGGTTTATGGATCTGGAGGTGGGCAGGGGCGCTTAAGTCGTGCGAGTCATTTCGGGCGTAGCGACGCACCGGTCTTCTCCAAAATCGGGAGTCATGTGTCTTGACCATTGGTCAACGTACCGGGCCAAAGACCCTCCAGAGCGGAGGAGACGTGTCCACCTCTCGGACACTCGGACTCACAATCGCAGTTGCGGCCAAGTCACAATGACGTATCCGTCTTTAGAGTACTTGACTACGTGACTAAGCAACCTAATTTCGGTATCACAATTTTTGACGTGCTAGTTTGTTTTTGACTTTGTAGTTGGCGCGCTGAGGCAGCTTCCTATTCTTACGTCTGTTCATCGGGATTCGCAGTACGCAGTCTTACTTTAATTCGTTCGCGTCATCGTTGCGAAATTAGTTATTGTTCTCTTTTTTGCAGTTCTTGATTCTCTTCTTTTAAATACAATCTTTGACGGATGACGTTGTACGCTCAGAAAAGGCAGTCAACAAAACAGTTTCCAAAAATAAAGTGCCGCGCAAAATGACGGCAGCTGAAATGCGACATATAAATTTCTCGCAAGGCGTCGAAAAAATTGTCTTAAATTTCGCGGACGACGATCCCCACAATTGTAATAACATAATACGCTAAAATTTTCTGTTCTTCCTTTCTTCCAGAGTTGTGTATTATGGTTAGAAACACTGAAACTTCCGTCAATCCGAGTATGTCGTGTATGGATGGAACAAGGCGCCCGACACAGGAACACTCATTTGACAGATCGCGTACTTCTCGAACGCTCCTCACTTTGTGTGTAGATTCAGCTGCTCACATGGTCGTGATTCTCCATTGCCTAGATACAGTGTGAAATTCAGGTGGAGGGGAAGGAAGAAACGGTGATATTATACAGGTATATGTTGAGGATCCCCGAAATGTCATTGAAAAAATGTACAGGTCCCGAGAAAGGAGGTATGGGAGGGTGAAAGTCGTACAATCCAGATGTAGAGAGTTGAAAGGTAGGAGCGTGTAAAGATGCTCAGGTGAGGTGGGTTGCGTTTGATGCTGCCGACTGGTACGAGAATATTGATGGCGTCTCTGTCTCTCATTCGCGCAAAAAAGCACACGCACACACGGTGGGGTTATCTCCGAGAGAACCGCGAAGCCATTGGCCCGCGACGCAGACGTTGTTGCTGCCGCCGCTCTCTTCGCGCAATTCCGACAGGTGGTAGTGCCGATGTTGAGAAGGTCGAACCGGCTTTTTCGTGCTCCGAACACGGCATCACCGAACTGTTCGAGTCGTCGGAATAGACATCGCGCGTCGGCGACATTCGTGACGGCGAAATCCGAAAAACGAAAATGAAATAATAGCCGCAATCGCCCGGCCTGTTATGTGGATCCGAGGTTCTCAACCTGTATCACGGGTACTACCACCAATCGTTTCAATGACACGCCACCTATCCGATAGTCCAACTGTATCGATATGTATCGTTGGCACGGAGTAGTCAAATTTTTTCCCCTCCCTCTCTCCCCACACAATATCTTGTGGTTTGAAGTTGCCAGGGATTTTCTCAGTTATGCGGTTGTTTAAACGTACAATGTCGTCGTCGTCAGAGAAACGCGATGCCGTTGTTGTGATTATTCTGCTGCGGTCGAAAACAAATATAGAAGCACGCTGCACACAGACTCAACAAAAGTAGGTCCTTTTGCCTGGCTGGTGGTTACTAAAATGATCGGCAATATGGGTGATCATTTGCGATATGTACTTTATCGCTAGGTGGCGTACGTAGCGGTAGTTTGTAATTGTCTGCGGCGATGGCGCACTTCAGTAATTGCAACGCTCAAACTTATTCCCTGGCATGTCACCAGAGGGCATCATTGAATGTCATGCACAGAGGCAAGAATATTTCTTTTTAATTTGACACAGAATTGCGAATACTTTATAAACACACAGGAGATTCGGTTGTTGCAACCTTGGGCAGAATAAATATTTCAATCGTCCGGTTTCCGTGGGTTTTTTCCTAAATGCCTTTAAACGGATTGGCGATGTTTGGGTCATGTGATGTAAGACGTTCGGCGCGCGCCGGTTATTCGGAGCGACCACTTGCCAGGTCGCGTCACGAAACTGACATCAGTTTCACACAAAATTCAATCATGCGTCATTGCCGTTTTAAAATATGAGGTAAAAAAAATCAACGACACAATGTCAACGGCTGATCGCGTGATTCGGTCGGCGTAAAGCGGGGAGGGTCCAACACAATGACGACAGGTTTTTGAACTTCGGACGCAGCCCAGTCAAGTCGGCACTTCCTAGCTTAACGAAATTGGAAATAAAACAGCTGATTTTAATCCACTTCCGGTTCAGAACACGAACGCCGGTCTCAACTGCACAAAACACGTCGGAAACAGTTTTTAAATCACAACAATTGTTTCGGAAAATCCTAAGATCGATTTAGAATTTTTTCTTCGAGAAATAAATGTGTGTGGTTCCGCCAAACGGCCGATTGTCACTGACCGTGAACTTAACGTATAAAAGAACGTAGAAAGAACGTCGCACGCAGCACATGTACCATCGATACAGCACCTGTAGTGTCAGCTGTGGTACTGCGTTTCGGAATAATAGCTTCTGTCGTCCGGACGGTTCTCATCAATCGTACGGCGGAGTAGTACACACCTAGGTCCCCGTTGATCACCACCACGAACACAATAAAAATTCGGATTAATAATATCCCGTCCAATATGGCTTGGAACACACCTGTAGAAAGATGCAACGTCGCTGTTTTTGAAAAGAGACGAATATTTATCACAGCAGTGCAAGCGTGTTCACGTTGGTGGCTGCCGCAAACTAAAACTGAACTGGGCGCGTTTTTCTGCTTTTTTTGTGTGTTGTTGTTCGCGTTTCTTGGCTCAGCGCCAGCAGTGCCGCCTGGCGTCCGCTTCGTCTATTAATTCAGTATCTGGCTTTATTACCGCACCGCAAATCGACGAGCACACCGTCGTTGGTTTCTTGTTTCGTGCGTAGTGGTCGGTAGATTCGGAATTATGTCTTGGTCCGCGCGCAACATCCTGAGACCTAAAACTGAATAAAAATTCTCCTGAACAAATTGTGGAAATTATGAGACAGGCGCCTACTAGGTTTAGAAGCTGCAGCAGATGTGACTCGTACTTCAACTCCTATTTCCTCAGAGTGTGTCGACAGTGGCATAGCCTTAATGAGTCTCAAGTCAAGAGCCTGTTAGGATAGGACAACCACACCTTTGTCCTTAACTGGTCATTTGACCCCCGCCATAGGTCCCATCCGGGGCTGCTTGTGGGTACATATTGTAATTGTAACAGTTTTTCAAATATTGTAATTTCCGGCAACATGCACCAAATACTTAAAAACTTAAGAAAGAGAAAACAGGAAAATAGATCGCACATTTGTTGAAAATACGTGTCGAGGAATCAGAAAAAATGATGTACATTTTTCACAAATTGAGTCACCCAACGCCGTCTAAATTGCAGCGAGCGTTCGACGCCGCTTTGTGGGTCAAGCTCCTCTTGTTTTCATAAAAGCTTGCTTTTAAATGGACACATAGGTGTGCATTGGGTATCATGAGATCTGTTGGCACATGTCATGTCCATTAGTCGGACAAGGCGGCAACATTCGTAGCTGCCCAGGGTGCAGATGAGTGACGGAGGCAACTCAAGACACACTAGCTGCCAAACTGTTATTGCGCAAGCAGAGAACTACCCTCGCTATGAATCGACTGATATATCTTTTAGATAGATTGTGATCACAACAGGATCTAGCCAGGACAATCAGCGTAGCTTTCGGGGTCACTGAGGCCTCTCTACAAAAAGCATTTGACAACTCCGTTGGTTTTCCCGCAATACACTGCTAGCAGTGTTGGCAAACATCAGGGGCAATTTTCGGTTCTGTACTGGTTTACAGCCGCTTGATAATAATCGCCTAACCCAACTGTTTTGACCCATTCACAATGTCTAATATGAAATAAAAACATTTCACCGTAATGTCGGTAAAGCACGAGTCGCGCTACTAGACACACTAATTTTTTTCTTTTTATTTAACGTCACAAGAAACAAAACAAGAAGGTGCTAATGACGCGAGAAATCTAGGGTCCCCTTATCAGAATTGATTTGTGAGGATCCCTCAAAGCATATTGCAAAAAATCCTGTTTGTTGCTGTTGGAGCTTAATAAACAATTTTCCAATCAATCATCTCGTCTGCTAATTATTGTTTGACCCAATGTTTTGAACAATCCCGTGTTGCTATTCGTGTGTTTCTACTCGTAGGTATCCGCAGCAATTAGAAACAGGCGCGTTTTGAGTTCGCAACCACCACAACGAAAAGATAAAACGCACGGCTTAATTGAATAGCATTCGAAAATTGTGCAGAAATTACTGGCAACAGCTTGCGTGGCCCAGTGTTGGTTGGACAGACCATTTATGGCACGTCTCTATCGCATCTTGCTGGCGTGGTTGCCATGGCAGCGGTGACACGGTGAGTGCCGGGAACTCATCCCCCCACTGGATTATTATTCTCCACGTTACAGTTTCCCTCTTTTACGACCAGACTACAGACATTCTCAAACTGTGGTTGGTGAAATAAAGGTGAATCAATTCGCGTATTGATCGAACATCACTAACCTAACCCACATTTCAAGTACCTCATTGAATAGGATGCATTATTGATTGTGTAAGGGGGGTTCAATAGGTCGTCTAATTCAATTCAATTTAGTAAACTGAATTTAGTCTTTGGTTTGGCTATTGGTCAGATAAGAGCAAACCCAAATTAATCTAATAATGATTAATGTAATTGCAATTTATTCAAATCTTAACTGTAAATTTGAAGGGCTTCCCCACTGACTATATCCTAACCTCTACTCACATGTACGAGTATGATGACGGCTAAGGAAAACAAGTTCTTCTAAAATTACTTTTCATATTTTGAAAACGATTTAAGCGCTTTAACGTCTTATAATTCAGGACCATGTCTTAAGGACAAATAAAGCTGGATACAGTGTAACTTACAATTCGTTCAAAATGACCAACCTAATTAGATCTCGTCATGACGAAACAAAACAAAAGAATTATATCCTAACCTGAATATTAATTAAAATAACATTTTTGCAAATTGCCAATTATTTTTATGCAACCAAGATCGGACTAATTTATTCAGAATAGGAATATGAAGTTTCGCGTATCAAGCGTTTTATATTTTTTCCGTCAGTATATTTTAATTTTACATTGCTTATATGGAATTATATTTTTAGTCACCAAAAACAACTTAAAAATCGAAGCGATTACGACAACATTTGTGCAGAAAGCCCCCAACTTCCACACCCTTGTAAATTAGTGAGTCTAAAAATGACGGTATTTTTATCTTCTCCAAGTAATTACTTTCAGATCACTTGACCATGGTCTCAAACCAAACAAACGGAAAAAGACAACTATCTATAGACGGGCTAAATTAATCCTCGCCTCGACATCGAACGATCCCAATGACGTATGTCGGCGGAAGGGCTATTTTTACCTGCTGACGGTGACCGTACAGGAATTATTTGTTTCGGCTCCTTGTCTGATCTTAAGTCGATCCTAATGCGCTCCTTCAGAGCTGGGCACATTTACGCGTCTCCATCCCTAGGCAAACCCGGCGGTCGCTTACGTCAAAACCGGAGCATTAACTTAATGCGCGCTTTCAGCAACGGTTGACAGGATAGTGATTAATTATAACCGGATTGCTATGTTCTACTGTAGGAATTACAAAAAAGTCGCCTTTACGCGCGCTTTTCGCCGTTGTGCGAAAAACAAAGGTTTTTCGGGTTTCCTCGGACACCTGGGCGCCTCAGGAATAAACGGAATAAAATATGTGCGGGAGTACGCCATACACTATGGCACTAGACATTTTGCACGAATGTCATTAGTGGTTCTAGGCCTTTCAGATTCTTGGTTTGCGTCTGAAGTCGTAAAATCCGGTTCCACGTGATTGATGTAATCGTAGACGTTATTGTTGTTCAACGGCGTCAACCTATTAACGCCCCTTGCTCAACGCGAATAACGTCAGTCCTATACCCTATAAACTGTATATCTATATATACAGTAAAAATATCGAAAACCAATAATCGATATATCGGTGAGGACGCATGTCCTGGTTGTCAGCAACAAAATAAGACAGTTTGTGCATCCCAATGTGTTACAGTAGACGTGCTTCCCGTGCAAATCGAAGATAATCAATAAAATAGACAAGAGATTGTCATTTCATACGATTCGAATGTCTTCGGATTTCACACGCTGCCAACTGCTTTATTTTGTTCATGAACTTTTAGCAAATTCATTCCCACAATAGGGTTGCAAAATTTAATTTAGCATCTTGAGAGACCGTCATGCGTCATAAACTTTTAAAATCTCAAATTTGTGCTAATTCCATTACAAAAGTGTTGTTTTGTAGCTTTTCAACTAATTCTTGGATTTTCTCCCAATTTCAATGGAACCTCATCTTACGGCATCGTCATTGCAATCTCAAATTTGAAAATCAAACGTTTTCTTAGAAAAATGAATGGTACATATTTTCTTTTTACACAAGTGTCACTCCTGTGGGGGTTTTCTTTCAAACAAAGATACCAAAAAAATAAGCACGGGTAAATAATCTTTGAGAATTAAAAACTAAGTTTTGGTGAAGCATTTGCTGAACAGGGCGAGTCCCCACTAAAGATTTAGTCAATAACATTGTTGCAATGTTTGCGCCCATCTCGCCATACCGCAACGACACACTGCTTTTCGACACCAAACGTGGCGCGAACCGCGTGCAAAGATCGGGAGATAGACGATCGTTCGCGTTTAAGGTGGGTAATCGCGAATCGCCCGCTCGTAGTGGGCGGGGTGCACGGCGCAACAACTTAACGAGTCAGTCGCAGTGCGGCAACGGCAGCATTTTCAAAATGGCTGCCCCGAACGCTGGCCAGACGTTGACTTCGGTGCAGTGGAGCGACGATGCAGAGTCAACACTTATCACCTTCTACCGAGGTACGTGACTCGCTTTTCTGTTTTATTCCGGCACAAAAGAGCCGATATTTTGGTGTTAATTGGGGCTTACATTGGCTGACACTGGTCTGTTGTTGGTGGCCCCCAGCGTACGCGCAAACGATACAACAGCGGCCATAGGAGGGCGGACGCGTCATGTTGTTGAATGGCGATTCGGAGGTGGTGCGACTGGTGCGACCGCTTGTAAAGAAGGTGCGTTGAGGTGGCGCACCATCTCCACGTACAAAATCAAAAATGTGGGGGTTCGACTGTAGTCAACCACACTACACGTCCAGTACCCCGGGATCGAAATTTTCGAGAGCCCGCGCCGGGAATCGAACCCGGGACTACAGAGCCAGAGTCAGTTCCTTCACCAACCTTAGAATTGTAGGAAAAATTATTCAAAAGCCGGATTTTGGAACATTTTTAAAGTTTGGTTGTAGTTTTCAGTGTTCTTATATTTTGACATTGACATTAAATAACGTTCCTATTTCTAATCTTGACTGATTCGATTATTTCACCTGTTTATTAGTTCACACTCTAAAAGAGGCCGGAAGCCTGCGAAAGACTATTGGGCGCATCCTCGAATAATATCCTTAATTTTTAGTCATATTTATCCCCCTTCGCTACGCGTATTAATTTAAGTCAATTACAGAAAACAGTTCCTCTTTTCCTGTAAATTTTTATGATTTTGATCGATGGGTCATTTTAATCAAGTTTTTTTTTGTTATTTAGTAAACATATTTCAAACGAATATCTGTATATTCTTTATGGGAAGAATGTCGTAGCAATATAAAACCCAGGTATGCGGTTTGAAGTTCATTCGGTTGATCAAAATTAAACAGCTCCCGGTCAAGTGACTCTTGTTGAGGTCGGGTGCTATGCGATTGGTGTTCGGTACGATGTATTAAAAAAACTATATATTTTTTGTGATAAAAGCGTGTTTCATCTGATGCTATTCGAATAACTTCACACTTGCTCTTTGTTCATAGAACAAAACAAACAAAAAAAAAACAATAGATGCAGATCAAATGAACATTTTCGCACATGTGTATATTCTTGCGAAATCACATGTTCACCGAAACAATCTAAATTATTGAATGCTGAACACTCACAAATCATACTATTGAGTTGGCAAAGACTCATAGCAATTCGGAATTTATTAAGTTTGCTGCTGTTTGTCACAGATGTGCGCAAACTGAATTGCGCGCCGAATTTACGGTAATTGAAACATGTCTCTTATTCAAATAGAAAATGACGTCATGTGGAACCCTAAACACCCCTTGTACTACAAGAGCGATCACCGAAACGCGCTGCTGACAAAGCTGTCAGTCAAGCTTAAAGAAGCAAATCTCGGATGGTTCAATGGTGGGTTAAGCATTTAAAAATTTAATTTAAAAAGTATCTTATCCTACCTTGTCCCTTTAAAGTCACCATCCGTCTCGTCAAATGGATTGTGTTGTAGCGTATTAGTTTCAATGCGTGGTGATTCGTTCAACCGCAGTTGGGCTACAAAATGCCAAAAGAATCGTTAAACGATATGATATGCGTTATTGGTGAACATTTTTCAGTTTAAATTCCATTTTTTGTTAGTAATAGAACAAATAAAAATCCAAAAGCTGCTTTCAAATTATCATTTCTATAGTAATGTTTACATCGAATGTCTCCTAGTTGCACTATTCCATTAAATTATATGATTATTAATTTGAAACTAATTACGCACAAAGACTCAAACGTTTGCCCACCGATATCAGCATGTTTGAATACAATGGTTGTTATTTTTTATTACAGTCTCTGAAATCAAAAATAAATTTGCCAAGCTAAGAACCTCGTTTGCCAGACAACACAAGGCAGTGACTCAGAGCAAAACGGGACAGGAGTACACGTACATTCCCAAATGGAAGCACTATTTGGCCATGACGTTTCTGAGGGATTCGGTTGAAGCGGACGCGAGTCTCGATTCGTTGGCTGCCAACGCCTTGGTAAGTAAATTGCTGTAGTATCTTATGTAATAAAACATCGTTTTCCAAATCACATATTGGCAACGCAAAATCATGAACATCTGTTGGCAACGGGGGGGGGCGTTCATAAATTTAAAAAAACAAAGATAGAATCTCTCAATAGAATTGTTATATGCGGAGAAAGCAGTACCATTTGGTATAAATTGTCTCCATTAGTGGTAGCTTTCGAGTGACCAGGGTGCCAATTTAGGACTTGTCGCATTGTGTTCTCGCCCTGGTTAGGGAACTTTCAGAAGCGTGCCCAACT
Source organism: Mycogona germanica (assembly GCA_034698785.1). NCBI lineage: Eukaryota > Metazoa > Arthropoda > Diplopoda > Chordeumatida > Chordeumatidae > Mycogona > Mycogona germanica. Next base: position 18,708 of record JAQGBY010000087.1, read on the forward strand.
ATTTTGCTCAAGTGCCATCTAGGAGTGTAGACTGTGAAAAAACGTATAATCACTTTTGGTGGTGATATAATATAAAATACAAGCAGACAGTAACACCAGCAGGCGGTGTTCTCTCATTAGTTAATTCTTTTTGAAAATTCAATTTGAGTGGTAATGTTGGATTTCAATGTAGAAAACTAAGCTCAAACCTGCTCCCCCAAAGTAGACAACATTACTATATCGTCCAGGCAATGCTAGATTGAAAACACATTGCATTTAACTAAAAATTAAGTCCAAAATGTATTACCTTTTTGCCATTCGCAGGAGTCCTCCTCCAACGACGAGTATCTGAACGCCGACGTAGACGGAACCATGAGCCATTACACTACCGAGCAACAAAAACACACGTCCGAAGCCATCAAGAGCACGGAGACACCGGTGCGCAACACCGCAGACGCAAAAGGAAAGAAGCGGAAATTGAATGACGCCAACCTGGACGAGGTTCGACTAGACGTCTTCAACAAGGTATCCGGTTACCTGAAGCAGATCACGGTGGGCCACGACGGCGAGTACCACTTCGGCATGTTCTGCGCGGCCCAAATGCGCAAAATCCCGTCTGGCGTTGAGCGGGAGCGGGCACGTATGGAAATTCAGTCAGTCATCCTGAACTATATGCAGTAGACCCTTAGCACTCGCCGCCGCAGTGTTCCACCCGATTCGTGTACGCTGCAGCCGATACGTTCGGGATCGGTTCTGCATGAACAAGAGAAGCGGCATCAATTTACGAATTTTGGCATAGAGGAAAACAATGTCATTAGGGAAATGTTAAAACATTTATGTGGTGCATCATTGTCCAGTTGTCACTATTTTTGAACAGTGGAAACTGTCTACGACATTTTTCTTTACGCATATAGCATCCTCGTAATAGGAAGAAAAACAATTGTTCGGTTCGTTAATTCGCATTGGTTTCTCTTGAGACGGACGAACGAGTCTCAAAACCACAGTTCTACTCATCGTGTCATGTTCTTTGCGAACGTATCAAGCCAAATAAAGTTAAACAAAACTATGCTGCTCTCGATAATTTAATTTGCACAACAACTGCATATTAAACACTCAGGTAACTATGTAATAATTAAATGTACTTATGTTTAAACATATCAAAAACCAAAAATATTCAGAGTTGATTATAATCATGTTCTTATATACATGTATACTGCAAGTTCGTTCTCAGTTAATTGACCTTCCGGAAGGTGCGACAGTGAGACGAGACAGCAATCATCCATTTTACTGCGTAAAAACATTTCCAATTTGCTAATTGTAGCCACTGAAAACACTGGTGATGATAAATATGAAAAGTTGGAAACTAATTTCTCGGACCTGATTCAGATTCACAACATGGCACCATAGTACATGTACTGTCATGTTTACACGAATGCATTGCAGAGTAAATTTCTTCAGAAAGCTTTCCAAGATGGTCTAATGCAGTATAATAAACTATTGTTTCATCGGGTTTTATAGTTACACAAGTGTTCCTAAAAGATAATATATTTGAATTTATTGATTTAAACCATTTTTGGTTTTCCCCTCAGATTTTCTACGTTGCAAATACAAAGAGACTCCTCCGCCTTGTGGGCGAAAACAGTCACTCCGTTTTTGGCGATTCCGAGTTCGATTACCAGCGCAGCCTGTTGTCTATTCGATCTCGGTATCGTAGTGATTTTCCAAGGTGGTGCTCAATAACCGTGGTACACTCGATGTTTTAAATGTGTAAAAATATATTCACTAACGCGCGCAAACACTTCCTCTTCGATACAAATATCGGCACGCACACCACGTGACTTCACATATGACTACGTGATATGGGACCACTGCCAGTAGGTGGCGCGCTGCACAGGCATGAAGTACTCCATGAACTCGTGGCGCACCGCTTTGGCGTCCAGCGAGAAGTTTGTGGGTCGGTCGGTGGCGATGGGCGCCATGTTGCCGGACAGGTTCTGACTGCGCCAGGCGCCGGGCACAATCTGGCCCGTGTTCATGTCCTGGTAGTCCAAAAATCCGGCCGGCGTGTAGTGATTACGGGCCGCCGGCCGGGACAGGATGAAGTTATGGAGGGCGCAGGCAGCCAGGATCACGTCCCGTGTTTTGGTAGGGGTCAGTCGGATCGGTTGACGGAAAATCTGACCAGGAAAAAAATGTCAAGTCAAATCTGAACGTGGCGGCTCAAAATTAAGTTAGTCATGTTAAAAGTTTCTGGCAATCTAACTTCGTTCAATGGTTCAATTAATATAATAATACAAACTTTCGGATGAAATGATGAACCCGTTCAATAGTGCTAGAATGTCATAGTCACCTGAAACCTTGCAGCAAAAACACCAAACGCACTTTCAGCTGTAATCCTGGCTCCATGTAATCTATTAGAATGGAATTTAAAATAAAACGTCAAACAAAAATAATGCTGGTGGAAATTGAATACTTCAAAAATAAATAGATAAATTTTTGCCAAGATGAACGCCATTAGCAGATTCTTATTTCGGATTTAGCATCATTTGTCACTAAATATGTTTAGTTTCACGAAAGCATCGTTTTTTTGTAAATCGACTATATGGCGGGTTTCTACAACACTGACAATATCCTGTGAACCCGTGTACCACAACATTGATGTGACAGAGATTGTCTTTTTTTCACAAACCTGTAGTTGTACACCCGTTCCTCCTCGTTGAGATAGTCTCCAGGAAAGGGCGACTGCAGGTAGGTTTCCAGTCCAAACTTATCATCGGCCACAGCCGTGAAGGGAACCTTGTGCAAACGAGCGGGCAGCTCGCAGGCAGCAGGAAGGTTGAGCAGCTGGTTGTCTAGCTCCTGCTTCAGCTGGCATTTGGCCCAAACGTCCGTATCAGTGAGCCGTGCTTGCGTCGCCACGTCTACGCGCACGAAGCGCATCTCTGCATCAACTAACGCCAGCAGCGCGATCGACACAGGTTTGCGCATGATGACGTGGCGACCGTCCAGCGCTCCCACGCAATTGGGCAAGTTGTGACGCTCCTCGAAACCTTTGGCCACCGATTCCCATGCGATAGGAGTCTCTGGAAGAAGGTTATATCATATTTCAGGTTACCGTGGACTAGTGACGATCAACATTTCAATTGAAGATACCAGGAAAACACATGAATCAACGAAATTCTAAGTCCACTAAAACGCTATCGAATATATTCTTGAGGGCGTCTCTGCTTACCTGCTGGTGCAAAGGCACCGGCGTCGCGCAGGCACTGGTGCAGCGCGTGACACGTGTCGCCGATGATGTAGGACACGGTGCGCTCGCCCACGTGGAACAGATGGGCCAGGTCGCGGAACGAGATTCCCGTGGTCAGGTAGCGCAGCGTGATGACCAGCCGGCCGGCCGGAGTGATCGATTCGGTCATTACCGTATCCTTCTTCTTAATGCCGTCCTTGATCAGATCCAGCAGGTGGTAGAACGACTCCGAGTCCATACGAAGCCAGTTTCTAGAAGGGAGGACAGAAAGTTTTTAGTACAGCGAACATCTAAGGTGTATTACATTCACCAACGAAATTTACATGTACAACTGTGAAAAGTTAAGGACAAAACTAGTAACATATTTAATGCAAAATATAACTGTTGTTTCTCTTAAATTCACATAATAGCAGGTAGGATAAGTGAGTGCATTTGTGAGGGGAAAAGGTTGCCCGATTGAATACAATTTATCTTGTCAGAATCTCATATTTTGACCTACGTGCTACATTTGATGTGCATGTCTTCGTGAAAACTTTTAATTAAAATCTGAGAAAAGCGACAGGTTTAAGTCTAAGTGATATAATTTTGCGCTCTAATAATTGTGGTCTCATTCAGAGAACGCAAACAGTTAATTGAGCTTACTTGTAGGTGAGAGGATCTTCGACCTCCAACTCCTTGACCAGCGTACTGAAACAGCCCCGTTCAATTTGCCGCCTCATACGCTGAGTCGCGTGTCGCCGTTGCTGCCGCTCCTTTTTAAGCTCGTCGTACTGGATGTCCTCCTCGATCAAACACAACAGCATGACAGCAATTGTCGAGTGTTGGCTGTCGTCAACGGCCATTCTGCGTTTTCACTCTTACGGTTACCGTGTCGATTGGGCAAGTTTGACTGAGACGAAAGGGTTTATACATTAATGGGGTCCCATCACGTACGTGTCAAAACAAGATAACAAAATGTAATAGCTATAGCTAAGGTCCGATCACTAATTCTTTTTTCATTCAACTGTAGTCAACCGCGCTACAGGCGTTACGTATCCCTTTAGGCACTATGCGAGGGGCACGACCAGTACCCCTGGATCGAAATTTTCGAGAGCCCGCGCGTTTATACGTCTGTGAAAAGTCGGGACACACCGAGAGGACATGACGGCACACGCCCTCAAATTAGAATAAAATTATCGCCGCGCCGTGGCATTATGGCGATTAGACTAGTATGGGTTAAAAGATTACCTGAAACTTTTTTAGTCACCCTATTTGAATTTCCGCAGATCAAATAAAGCTCATTCCAATTTCATTTCTGCAAATAACGAAAATATTTATTTTGTTTCTGCGGGCAGCCATTCTCAATGTTTAATGCTACCACTTCTCAACACCCGGAATAAAACCGATGTTTCAATTTTTCAGCATAAAGGCTTTATATATATAATATTTTTTAATGTAAAAGTAATATCTGTTATTTATAATAATTTAAATGATTAACTTTATATCGTAAATCTGACGTTAATTTATTAAAAACGTTACTGAGGAAGCTCGTCTGGCAGTCGTGAATGGACATCGGTGATTAGTTTGTAACGGCACATGTGATTGGTTGGCGCTCACCCAAAGCCACGGCAGCAACCAATCATAGTAGTTCTAGATAAAATACAAAGTATTTGCGCCATCTTTCAGATCTTTGGACGACGTTTTGTTATTTTGCAACCGACTAATGTGTTATCCTGAAGTTTAATCTCAATTTTCTTTTAGTGATTTATTTTGTACCGGAGAAAATGAATCATGTGTTTCAGCAGATCCGTGATTTTAAGTGTTTTCAAGCTAGCGTGGCCAATGAGTTAAAAGAAATCGGACTCAAGGCGCCCAAGTATAGGAAACAGAGTGCTAAACCGCAGGTAGGCATAAGCCCAATATTTGAAATGGTCAGTATTAGTATTGAGGTAGGTGCTTCAATTTAGGATGGTGGCATGTTTAATTAGTGTAACGCGAAGTGCCTTCCGTCATACAGATCAAATGTTCAGTTGTCAACTGATCCATTCTTGTTGGTGAAATAAATGAGTTTATAATTTTTCATTATAATTATAAAGCCATTGCCCGATCAAAGTCTGGGAAAAGTTTGGGTGGGACAACGATGTTCTTGTACCTTGTAAAATTCAAACAAACATTCTCACTAAAGTTTTATTGGCGTGCGGCCCCAGTCGGATGCATTGCAGACATGTCTTTATAACTTCCTGTTTAGCTTACAATCGTTAAGATTTACTAATGGAAGTCTTTTCAGCCACTGTCACCTTCGACCTTTGACTGCGCCAATGACCTGTAATATGACTTTTGTGTGTCACAGAGATCATGAGTATAGATCCTTTATGTGGGGTTCTAGGAATACAACGTAACGCATGTAGTGCGGTTGACTACAGTTGATTGGAGGGGAATATCGTTTCTCGATCATCCGGGATATTACGATATTCTGTATTTTATTTAACCATTCCATTTCCCCCATGATTCACTTTTCTAGGAGAACGTTAGGGGTGGCACTGTTTTTGGGGGATATCTTTGCCATGCTCCATGTACCACCGTGACGATGCAAGGATTTACTCTGAATGTTCCAAAGTAAGCAGCCTATGGCAGTTTGGAAGACCACAAAAATACTTAAGTTTTTGTTTAAATTTTTTTAATAAAATTCAATCCTTGCAATGATTGTTTTTTCGTCGTTTTTAAAAGTGTGGAAATAAAGTTGATAGCAGTTCAAAATGAGCACTGTAAGTCAGCTAATTGAATCAGCACGTAGCCATACGAAGATTTTTAATTGTTTTCACTACATTTCGTCTCATCCCACAGATTTCTCCTAGATGCCACCAGCGTGATAAGGAAGAATATCAGGGTAGAGGGAATCTTTCGGAAGGCCGGATCTGTGCATAGACAGACTGATATCAAGGTACATTTAGAGTTTCAAAGCCCTTTACAGAAATATTTAATCTTAAAAATACTTTTCTTTTCGTGATTGTGTCTGGACATGTGACTACATCTATCACTGGTTCAACATATCATTGCATGCTCAGTTTGGAGGTCCTTGAAACATTTTCATTGTAGCTTAATCTTCAATGGTTCGAGACTTGTGTGAATTGGCTGTTTACGCACCAGTAGATTGCCATGTTTTAGGCCATGATTATCTTTTTTGTTATTCCTTAATTTTATCCTTCAAACTAATTTTCATTTGATAAATGTTGAGTGGTATGCTGGACGCAATTTTATTTGTGATAATTTTCATTTGGCCAATTTTCCCTATTACATCGAAAGCAATTTAATATAGAAACTCACCTTTTCATATGACAACAGTCTATATGACCTCGTACAACTTGACGTGAAGTGGAACGATGAAAGGTGAGCCTCTTTGAAGAGCACCAACAATTTCAAAAGATCCTTTCAATTTTCTGGCTTTGACCTCCAGGCTATCTCGAAATTTTTGGTGCTTATTGAAAGAGATTCACCTTTCACTGTTCCTTTCCACTGAATGAATGATTGATGCCCGTTGTCTTTTATATCGCAAATATGTTACTATTGTTTGTTTACATACAGACATGAAATGTTTTAGTTTCTATTTTCAATTTTGCATATAGCGCGTCCTGGAGAAAAGTGGCGTGTTGACTGCTGTGGACGTGCACGACGCGGCCAACCTGCTCAAACAATTTCTGCGCCACCTTACGGTTCCGCTCATTCCGCGTCAGTTTCATGAGGCCCTCTTAAAGGCGCTGGACCTGACCGGTGCTACTGGCCGGCGCAAGGTCAGCCGTCGTGAGGCCGTTCTCCTGGTGTGCCTTCTGCTGCCCACTGAGCATCTGCACGTGCTTCGATTCGTGATGGACGTAGGTGGCGCTCATATTGCATTTTCGCGATGTTCCAATTTTCCACTAGATGTTTGTGAAAAACATCTACTTTTTCTACGCTTTTTAAATATAAAGTTATTCGCCTATTATTCAAATTAAGATATTGACTGTATCAAGTTATAAATTATTATGCTCATTTCGTCTTTGTTTTGTTCCAGTTTTTTGCCCAGGTGGCCGCCAATAGTGCCCACAATAAAATGGACCTCCGCAACTTGGCGACGGTTTTGACTCCGAATATTTTTGTGCTGCAAAGCGACTACGATCGCAAAGACAAGGACAAGACCAAGGGACAATATCTGCAGAAGCAAACTGGTAAATTTGATCCAACGCTTTCATGCTCATAATTTGGCTCTTTCAGTGCTTGGTGATTTCTTTATTGAATTTTGTCCATTAAGATTATTTTTTTACAGTGGTTTTTGGAGTCTTACCATCTTCCGTCTAGCATTCCCGTTTTTCATTTAGATATTTATTCTAAAAATTTGGTTATTCCAATACATATGAACACAATATTATTTGTCGTTACTCAGCAACATTTGAACATGTTGGACAATTTTTATGTATTTTTTTGTAGCTTTTACATTTTGACTTGCTTGTACTAAAGAAAGCCATTATTAAATTAAAACAGAGTAATCATGTGTCTTTTACATTCGATCGATCCGCAGGACTTGTGCAATTCCTGATTGAGAACGCCGATCACATTGGCTGGGTGCCGGACCACGTGCTGGAGAGTTCAGTGTACTGCTCCTCCGGATGGATGGGAGGTGCGCTGTCTGAGGACGATCTAGACGGCAGCCGCGATGGATTGACCGACGGTGGAGGGCCTCGCTCGGCCATCTCCAAGAAGAGCAGGAAGAAGAGGAACTCTATCAACGGTAGGTGAAAATTTAAGAATGATAAATATAAGAATGATTAATGGGATGTTGAGTTTTTGTCCTTTTTATTTTATTTGCAGGCGTGTTTAGCGGCCTACGCCGGATGGTGCAGTCAAATCGTGTGCCCACCACTTGCTACGATGACGACAATGCGGGCGGCGCTGAGTTCCACATGACGCCGTTTGGTTCGCTCAAACGCAAACATGACCTGCCAGGCGAGGACGAGGAGCCGGACGCGCAACATTCAAGCTCTAAGAAGTTAGTCCCCACTCTTTCAGAAATATTTATTTGTGGAATTTATGCGCGCATTATTAGTTTGCCGTTTGTCTAGTGGATGGTGGGGACATCATCGAAGTGACGCGCGGTGGTCCCATCAGCCCCTGTAAAATCGTTATCAGCCATTCGATTTACCTCATTGACAGTTTTTATCTATGCTGCAGGCGAGCTGTGGAGCGTTCGACCAAGGGCATGCCCCTTCCCTTCCACCTGGATTCGCCAGACCCATGTACGTAAGACACGCTCAGTGATGCCATTGTCGCTAGTCGTACTTGAATTTTCCAGTGAGCCAATTGTCGTTTTTCTTCTCGGTAGATCAACGTGAAGACTCCGTTTCTCTCACGCCGGCTCCCAGCTTCCTGCTCAAAGACGTCATCATTCCACGTTCGCAGACGCGCAAGAGTGGGCGCATCAAGTTTTTCAAGAGGAGGTACGCAAACACTCAACTCAACAAACAAAATTTATATTTAAAAACAATCTGCTAAGAACTGGCGAAATCGGAAATCAAATCCACAAGAAATAAAAAAGATAACTTTAACTTAACTTACAAAACTTAACAAACATATTTTTTACTCCACCAAAAAAACCAAAAACTATTAGTTTGACCCATGGGGAATCGAACCCGCGACCTCGGCATGAAGATTGAAATGTCAAGTAAAATGTTAAAAGAGAAAATCATAATGTCTTAACAGGGATTAAAGTTCATTTTATTATTATTTATTATTTTTTTAATTATATGTATCATGTCTCATATTATCAAAGGCGATATAGTCTAAACTAACTACGAAATATCTTATTCCTAATATCTTATTGCCAAGTTATTTTTTGTATAGTCACTTTTGAATTATTACTTTCAATGTATAGCCCGCATACAGAACTACTTAAATGCTTAGCAATAGATTGACTGGAAACATCGCATTTTCCCCCCATAACCTGACAAATTTTGCAATGATTTTTTTAAATTTATACAGAAATAGTCCCACCCAGACTCCAAAGTGCAAAAAAGAGCCGAAAAATCGGTTGACTGCGTCTTCCAAAAAACAGGTAGGATAGTGCGGTTGACCACGTATTGCGAGACAGTGTGATGTTCATGTATTGATAATCGGGTGTTTGTTCAGATTTGCCACAGCAGCAACGTAGGTCGCCGTCTGTCTGGCGAAGATCTCCAAACGTCCCCAGTTTTGTTGCTTGCCTCACCCGGTGATCATCTAGCAGTCACTCCCTTCCAAATGAGGGTAAGTAGCTTAATCACTTTTAATGACAAACTCTCTAATTATTTTTGTCTTCGTGTGATACCGTGGAACTGGTGAAAACGTGCTCTCGAATAGTGCTGAAGCACAAAGGGTACATAATCTCCTGTAGCGCTATATACTACAGTGACTGAAACTAAAAATATAATTTGGTGTGTTGCAATTAAAATCCCGGCAATAACTCCCATGCACTCGTATGTTAAACGTTCAAGCCGCGTGAACTTTTAGTAGGCACACACTAATGTGGCTAGGGGTTCTGTATTCCATTTAAGAGTTGTAAAAAATATTATTAAAATCTTTTTTGTGGAATTCGATTGAATGTAATCTGTACAGAAGATTGGAAAAATTTCAATTGGTGAAAAATAAATGGGGGGGGGAAATGTTAGAAGTACTCGGTAGAAACCTTCGTGGATTTTTGTCTGTTATTTTACTTCTCATTGTCAGAGGAACATGAGTGTAAAAGCAAACTGATGGGAACTAGAAAAGTTATTTTTTAAATTTAAAGCTTACATTACCATACTACACTAGTGCATGTTTGGATGGCAATGTTGCGTCACCCTGTTCTCTTTCATTTAGAAATCGCTCCAGTCAACCAAGAGCAAGAGCTCGTTTACCAGTTACATTCAGTGCGAATCAGGAAGTGTAGCTGAGGTGTGCGCTACGCAAGTACCTGTTCCGGCACCTCCGCCTACGAACGTTACCGCCGCTAAAGATGTGCCATGTCAACTGACTGAAGCAGTGCAGGAGCAGAGTGTGGCAACGGTGCTATCTGACGCGTTGGACCGGTAAAATATTCTTACGACACTCCCCAAATTTGGTTAGAAATAAAATTAACTATGAAAATTACTTCCATTATAATTAAAAATATGAAAATTTGTTTTCAACTTTTAACAGGGTCGCCATATGCAGCATCGATGGAAAAACAGTGGTCGAGAGTTCGCCCACCCACGAACCGACCTACCGTGTTGATCTACCGAAACCCCGTGACCCGACCGTCACAGGCCTCATCAGTGCCAGCGGAACGATCCGTCGTTCTTCTCGGAAGGGGGCTCGGCGATCAGTGTCTCTTCGCACCCAGCCCCCGCCACCGTCCACCGACTTTGGCAGTCCCGTCGATCGTTTTGTTCGGCCGTGGCACAACAAGAGTTCGCTGCGTCGTGGTCGCCCCAACACTGTCACCACCGGACTGCCGGCCCCCTCGCCCTTCAAGACTGGTACCCACCCACCCTTCACCCAGTCCACTTCGGCAATCGAAATGTGTAACCATCCAGAGGGTGGCAGCCAGGCCACGGTGGTCGACACCGAGCAGTGGCTTCATAGCCGCTCCGCTGCACCCACCTCTATGACCAAGGAGGCGGCCCCTAGTATTCGCCAGCGCGAGCACTCTCCCTTCGATGTGTTAGCTGCTGGGAAGATTTCCAAGAAACTTGAATTCAGTGTCGGCGAGGCCATGCTGGAATTCGAATCGCCGGTGCCCTCCCTGATCAAGATTGACTCAGGCATTCTGTGTGACGACCATATCACTGAGGCAGTTGTGGCTGATTCGGTCAGTGATGCAGACTTGGCCATGTTTGGTTTGGACTATGCAAATGGCGACAAGGAAGTGATGGTAGCGAGAGGAGGGATTAGTCGGGGTGATTGCCCACCCATTTCAGTCAACCTGCCCATGTCCACGTCCCGTGATAGTGGCGTGGAACGATCGATGGCTGATCTCTCAAGTGTTAGTAACGATTTGCAATCCCAATGCCACTGCTCGGTCTTGGTCTCTGACATGGGTGATGCCAACAGAGGCGGAAGCACACCATCGGTGGCGAGCCTCTCAACCAGTCTCACCAACGAGATCACTCCGAACGCCACCTCTGCCAAACTACCCATCGATGCCAACGTAAGGATGCCGTTGACGATCAGCGGATTGCCAGACAGTGTAGCCTGGCGCAACGCGGAATCTGTCATTAATGAGCTGAAAGCGCGCTGCGCCAACTCTGGCAACTGCGTGGGCCGACCGAGCCTCATCCGGCTGATGAAGGATAAGGCAGGGCTAGTTTCACAGACAGCTCGCCGTTATGAGTCGAGCGGTCCCGGTTCGGTGATTGCCAGTCAGCCCAAGTCGGCCGTTATTAAGTCTGGATCGCCTATTCGCATCCCGGACATCTTCAGAGTGGCCAGCCCGCGCACGTCGACTGGTCGCTCGTCTGACCTTCGAGGGGAGATGGCATCTGGCAGCACTAGATGGCCAGAGATGGCGGGTTCGGTCATGAAGACCCGCGATCTGTACCGCACACCATCGTCGGTCACGCCCACACGGCGTCGACGGCAGCCAAGTGCCAACTCTGTCAAGCAAATCGCCACCCTCGTCGATATCAGCAGCAAGGAAAACGAGAATTGCACGCCGACACGTCCTCACTTTAAGAAACGGTCGGGCGGTGGCACACCCCTACAGAACACGCGGACCAACAGCAACTGCAAGGGCCGGGCAAGGCCGTCCATCGTTGGGGCGAAGATGGTCGGTCGCTCCAAGAGCCTCAAAGTTACTGGCACCATTCGCTCCCCACTGAGCACCATTACAGCTGCTGATAGAGTGGCCTCGCATGGCTCGCTGAGGCGGTCACCACGACTCCAGGAGATCCAGTTCCGCTCTGGCAGCAAGGTAGTCAACCATAACCATCACAAGAAGAAAGAGGCTACCACCTGTCTTGCCAGCAATACCATCACCAAGAGACGATCCGACCCACGTCGATCGACTAGCATGTAAATAACATCTTGGACGAGATATGTGGCTTGCCTGTATCATTTTTAACTGTATCATGTTTTTATTAGGTAAAAAAAATTAACAAACATGGCAAGGTATGAGTCATTTCTAGCCAACCATGAATAATGTTTTGGTTGCTGCTCACCTTCGTGTAGTTAATGCTACTTCATTTCCTTTCTCATTTTTGCCGCCAAGCCTATTAGTATTAGCAAGGATCGTGTCACTATGTTGCGCTAATACGAGAGGAACGTAGTCACATATACTTAAAATTGCACACAACGTATTTTTGTTTGCACCCTTATATTTTGAAACTGCTTCATAGGTACCACATTCTCAAATATTGTATTCCTAGTTTCTATCTAGTGAACGTTGGCGGGAGTTTAGTAAACAAACGATTTTTTATTAATACTTGTCAGTTTCGAGTGAAGTCTGTATTTCAAATTGTGTTCAATCGTGGATCGATTATACATTTGTTTGTAGGAAACTGCTTTTTTAATAATTCATTATTTTTTGTATTATGAATCGTAGGTTATAATAAATGCGCTAACAAAACATTTCGTAGTCTAATCTTGTGCCACGTAAATGCATCCTTACGCATGTTCTGTAAAGTTCAATACAGAGGATACAGTGTGGGTCAAAGAAAAACTTTTCGATAGAAATTCGATCATAAAATTGCGAATCTTCAGTTATTCCATTAAAATTTGGCACACATGTTGGTCTTAATTTTCTTTATGAATTGGCCATTTACAACTCCGTGACGTCATTATCCGAATTCTTGAGGTTCAAAATGGCGCTCGCAATTTTTCTCCACTGTACTTAAAACATATCTGCAGTTTTCTTATTTAATTTGCCCACGAAGAACCCAGATCAGTGACTGGTCACCTTCAATGTCACTTTCCAGCCACGCCTCACTGTTTTTTTTTAAATCAACTGTAGTCAAACGCACTACAGGCGTTATGTACCCCTCATGGTGCTCAGGCACTATGCGAGGGGCACCTCCAGTACCCCGGGATCGAAATTTTCGAGAGCCCGCGCCGGGAATCGAAACCGGGACCGCCGAACCACAGTCGGTCGCTAAACCAACTGCGCCAAGACGAGTCGTACTCAAGTGCTGCTCCAGCTTGCCACTAGATGGTGCTGCCGGTTCCGTTCGTGACAGTATCGAGCACTATCGATATTGGCAATATCATTTTGAGTTGATCGATAGTAATCGATATAATTAATAAATAAAATGGCGATGTCTACAGATATTGACACACGTGCCTTGCGCGTCCATGGGAAAAATACTACATTGAAGAAGAAATTGGGCACGGTGAAGCGAAAAAGTAGGTATTTTATGGTGGGCACATGCCAAGACACAAGTTCAATCTAATATTTTAGTCGATATTTTCCCTCTGGGAAACTGGCGAAAGTGTCGCGTTTGTGGTGGTTCCATGTGTTTTCGTCGATTTCTTGTCTGTGATATTTGTTACCTAAAACTCCCCCAGGAGGCGACCTGGTAATTTTGCCTATCCCAGGCTTAGTATAAGTTACCTAGGTAGGGATCTTCAACGTGTACCTGACATCGTACAGGCACAGGTTCCACGGCTTTACACGGATCGAAATTTTCGAGAGCCCGCGACGGGAATCGAAACTTTTACAAGCCACAGTCAGTCGCTAAACCAACTGGGCATTAGCATTAGTTAGGTATGACATTTTTATACTCGCCCTTTTGGCTTAGTTTATTTGTTGTTTCAATTAATGTTTGCTCGCAGGAGAAGTGAAGAAACTCAAAAAGGAATATCTCCCCAAGCGGAAGCGTGTGGAAGCCAGGGCTAGGATCGACGCAGCCCACGATTCGAGCAGCGAAGAAGAGACCGGCCCGAAAGACGAGGAAGCCAACAGCGACCATGACTCAGTGGAAGATCGGGAGAAGGCGTTGGATACAGACGAAGATGAAGGGACCGACAAAGTTGGCAACGCAGGTTGGGCTGACGCCATGTCGCGGCTGCTCAACAGTCGGGCCGCTGCTGGTAAGTCCGTGGTGATGGCCAAGGGTCAGACGGACCAGCAGGTGGCCGCTAAGTTGGAGATGGTGAAGGCGGAGGTCGTCTTTGAGGTGGAGCCGAATCCGGACGGTACAGTCACCCAGCCCACCCCCGTTCCCGTCCAGAAGGAGACTGTGGAAAGGACACCCAAGGAAGAGGCAAACGAACGACGAATGAAGAGATTTTTGGTACAGTAGAAGTTCTTTGATCTTGCAGTTCAAAAATGATTCATTATAATTTTTAAGTCATTTGACCTACAGAGTGTAAACTTAGGTAATTAGAATTTTTAGGATATGTTATTATGACTTATTATTATTATAGGATATTATATTATCCATGTTCACATCTAAACCGGTCACTTTTTTAAGATTTCGTTGAAAGTTGTATACTCTCGTTGATCAGGTGTTCAAGCAACGCTACTTTTCTCACACAATCTTAGTTCAAAATTGGCTAGAAGTTTGTTTATTGTTGAAAGGTCGGCAATCGGAGGGTATTCACGTAGTTTAAACTAGCACAAAATCTGATGAATAAACAAATATGTTCTATTTTTTCCATCTAGAAAAAAGAGTGGGATCAGCGAGGAAGAATAAAGCCTGACATCACCAAAAAGGATTTAGAAAGACAACTAGTGAAGATAGCAACAAAGTAAGTGAAAAAGTATCAAGTTATTTTACTAAATTTAATATTTCAAAAATAGTAATACTTGGGTGATTGCTGTCCCACTCGAAATAATATTCGCTGCACAGTTGGGTCATGATGGGGGTGCAATCTAGAGGTTGTTACCGGGGGCACAAATTTCCCCGATGGTGTGCGATGTGTACCAATCACTTTCTACTATTGCAGGGGCGTTGTGCAACTGTTCAACGCAGTCAAGGATCGGCAGGTGAAGATTGCCCAGCAGTTCAGCACGGTGGGCGGTTCAGAAGTGAAGCGCGACAAGGTGATGAAGTCCATGGGTAAAGGAGAGTTTCTGGACGCGATCAACAGCAAGGGAAAGAGCGTTCCCCTCCACGCTTCCAAGCTAAAGTCTAAGGTAGAATAGCACGCTCAACATTCTACAATCTTAAGAGTATGCTTTTATTATAGCAGGCTGAGGTTTATGGAGACTATACTGGTTGGTTTTAGTCTTCATTTTTCTTCCATGTGAAAATTCATTTCCTTCCTCACTTCGTTAATGTAGAAAAAAGGTCGGTCTGAGGAAGGGGAAGAGGCTAAGTCAACCTGGAACATTCTCCGGGACGATTACATGATGGGTGCAACCATGAAGGATTGGGACAAGCAGTCTGATTCGGAGGAAGAAGCAGTACCAACAAAAAGTTATAAAAGTAAGAAGGCCAACGTGATCACCAAGACTGACGCTTCTGGCAGTAGCTCGGATGAAAATTGAGGGGATATTGTTCTGTAAATGTTTTGTATGTATAATAAAATGCTTATATTCTCTCGAAATCTTGTACATTTTTTTAACTAGCTATACATGTATTTTAAAACTTTGACCTTCTATGTTGCATGTGTTCATTCATTCAAGGCTAGAGCTGTGTAATTATTAATAAATTAATACTTTTTGCGCTGCGCCTGCACCGCTTGCGACACGCTGAAGCAAAAGTTCTCCCATGAGCAAGACAGTTTCGATTATTTTGTCAGATTTAACAAGTCCCGAAATGGTCCTTAACTCGAAATCAGCCAAAAGTCTTAGTCAACCCCCAACAATCAAAATTAACAGCCAAAAAAACTAAGAAACTGTCGAGTGGTCGATAGCGCGTTTTTCTCGTTGCCCGTGATCGCGGTTTCGATTTCGGCCGGCACCTTCGGAATTTTTCGGGCGAGAGAAATTCCTTCACACCTTCTTTCGGAATAAAAGTGAAATCATGACCCGCACCTGTACGATATCGGGACGTTAAAGATCCTCATAGGCAGCCTAGGTTAGGCAAAATTTCCAGGTTGCATGCACCTGGGAGGTGGGGCCGAAAGGCTATCGATACTATTGATAGTTTCGATAGTATCACCCATCCCTACATCGTTACAGCGGTATTATCGCGCATCGGTGGTCTAGGTTTGCATTAGTCTCGTTTGAAAGTGATGTTTCTAAATCCGACGATACTTTATTGTAACCAATTTATGTTTAACGCGAATATAGGAGAGAGAAGTACTGAAAAATCTAAACCTTAGGGGTTTCTTGGGCCTTTCTGTGGCCCACATATCGACCCGAAAGTCGTGAACGCGTTCCTCTCCCACGTGTTCGCCTCTGCCAATAAAGCAAGATGGCAGCCACCACGCAGCTCTACTCGTTCTCGGGCGACGGAGCCTATCTGGCCAGCTCCGGTGTCGATGGACGGCTCAAAATTTTCGAAACCGACACTGGCATTCTCAAGCAGGAGTACGTGCCCAGCAGCCATCTGACGACCGGCTGTACCAGCCTTTCCTGGGCACCTCACATGTATGATAACGAAACGGTAAGTGAAGCGAAATCGTTAGGCCTAACCTGTGCGTTTACCCGCTTAAGTTCGACCGGGGGGCGTTGGAAATACGGGTTACTCTTAACACATCGTTTTTTGGTGAATCATTTGATTACTTGACGCACCACGCTTTAGTCAAGATCTTTATATGTCTTGTGAACGAAATATGGTTCCGGCAGCGCAAGTGTGCCTTCAATAAAAGTTGCCGGTACTGATTTTAGGACATTTTCTTTAACTAAAGTGCCGCAATGATTTTATTTATTCTGACGTGGTTGTCGACTCTGGAATAGTCGCGCTTCTAAGTTCATATTGGAATGGGTCCAATTTGCTATGGGCGAAATCCGTGAAGAAAACTGCAAAAGAAACATTCCATGTGGCGTTTTTTGAGTGACCACCTAAACTGGCCCCTATTTCTAACTCAAGGCTCCCTGTTGCCCCCCTGAGTCCATTGATTGATTCATGATTGCTTACGACGCTATTTATTTACCAAACCTAAATGTAGAGCCAATTCGAATTGATTAAATACATTTATTTGTTTTTTCTCTCACTTGGCCTAGATAGGCTAAATCTTGGTGTTCTTGTGGAAGCAGGAGATGTTTGACCAACTAAATTAAGTTTTCCCTGGTTTCACACTGAAAAATAAGTCAAAAAGTACACCAACTCAACAAATGACCTTAATAATTTCATTTTCTTCTGTCAAGACGAGATCGAAATAAGCATGTCTCGTCTCGAGAGATTCGCTTCTGCGGTGTCACTAAGTTTAAGACTTGAAGATATTTAAAGTTTATTGTACGCGTCTCAAAAAGTATCATGGGCGTTTTTGGTGAAATTTATGCGAGCTCATCGTTAGGTCATCGTTATCTTGAGAGCTTTAGGAGTCTGCTAAAATTACTTTCACGGTGATTTTGAAACTGTATTTATTATATCTAAATCTTATATGGCGTTCAAATTCAACTTTTCTTGATTTGTGTTACAATTCAATGCAGCCTGTCCGGAAGAAATTGAAGACCCGCAATTCGGCAATTCAGAACCATGTCGACAAACTCAACCTGCTTGCCATGGGAACGGCGACAGGAAAAATCTTGTTGTACAGCTTGGTGAAAGGAGATCTCCAAAGTGAAATGGTAAGTTGGAGGGGCACGATGGGATGCTTTTGATGCTTGCTGCTCGCTCTGAACTTGAAGTGGGAAATATATATATTTTTAAATTGGATGATTGAAGTTTAAAAAATGGAGATCGTCAGTCATAATTGATTTTTTTGTCACTCTTGCTTTTTCTCGAGTTTTGATGTAAATTTCTCTTAAATGCATCCAAAATGAAGAGCTGTTTTGAAGTTTGTATCACCTAAATTGTGACGAATTGGTTACCATTTTTAAAAACACGTTTTTAAAATATACATTGACATTAAGCTTTTTGCCGCAAGTCGCCATCGGTTGGAATGTTTTCTTTGTCACCTTGTAATAAAAGAACGATTGGCTAAACGCTCCAATAATTTATTATAAATGTACACCTAAGACAATTGGCATTTCTCATCTAGTTGTGTCCTGCCTTTCATTCTTCGCTTGTTTTTGTTTCTGTAGTCTGGCCACTCCAAAAAGGTCAACTGCGTCAGCTGGAATTTAGCCGGCAACGAGATGTTTAGCTGCTGTGACGATGGCTTTGTGGTGAGATGGAATTTCTCCAAAGGCTCTCAGATTAGGTGAGACAAAGTCCCCAATGTGGCTAATTTTTTTTATATCTGGAAGAATTTTTTATTTTAAATATTTATATTCACCTTTATTGCTTAATGATGTTTCGCTGATTGGTTTTTGTCAGATAGGTCATAATGTTTTTTTGTGTTCCTTGCAAAACACTGATCGATGTCATTGTTTCTACGGGTTTTTTTTTTTACTATGAACGACTTAGACAAAAATTACCAAATAGCAATGTATAATAATTTATGAAGAACCGCGAAAGCTATACAAAACGATTGCGTCAGCACCGTTATCTTGAGTATTTAGCTAAAGGCATTTAATTTTTTGGCGAATTTCGTTTTTATTCGATTTTAGCAAATGGATCGCGAACAAGGGGCCAGTGAGCTCTGTGGTTGTTCTGCCAGAGGGCCGTAAACTGCTGACCTCCGGAAGGTCAATAAAGTTCTGGGACATCGAAAAGAAGGAGCTTCTAAAGGTAGCTATATTTTTAACTATTGACGGTTCTAACGTGAACGAATGTGTGCTTGATAATCTTTATTTAATTCCATTTTTGAAAAATGACAGTTGTTACTGTCGTCCGATACTATCCTACATATTTTTATTAGAAATGTGGTTTACAAGAGATTCACTTGGAATTTGCTTCAAGTTTTGTGTTTTCGACGTTTTGACTCCACCTTCTAAAATTATTAACTGTCGTTGTGGTTCATCCATTAAATTACCAACGACTACACGTTTGTCCGCTCTGTCGTGTGCTAATCATGTTTGCTGTTTTGGCGTTGTAGAAATTCAACGGCCACGCCTCGAAAGTATTTCAGCTAAAATTGGTCAACTTTCCGAATAAGACTTCCGAAGAGGGGTACTTCATATCGGGCGCAGCTGGAGACCGACACTTGAGTGCCTGGTAAGTGCATTAGCCAGGTTAATAACTGCCGTTTGGTGTGCCTCTAGTTTATGAATTTTATCTTTCTAGTTTATCATTTTAATTCATGTATAATGATTTTTTTTTTCGTTCCCAGGCATCTGAAAAACGACGACAAGAAATCTGTGGCTTCGTTCTCCCTGCCAGACGACGCTGTCGGTTTCGATGTTGTCGGACCACAGTTAGATGACAATGTGAGCTCACATACACTGTATATTGCTGTGTGGGTTGTATGCTCATAAACATCGATTGATATGAAATGTGTATTTCTTCTAATGGCACCCATGTTTTGTCATTTCAGAAAGTGATTCTTGCGGCCATCTCTAGAAATGGCGTCGCCCATCTATTCGAGCATCACCTCAATGGGTAGGTGACCTGTCCCGTCCACCAAATGTGTGCGGCAATTGTTTAACTTTGTTCTCTGTAGGGTGTCTTGGCGCAAGGCTAGACAATGCCAAGGTACCTATAAACGCACAAGTATTCAATCCTATGCGTTTTTTCGTTTGATTAGAAAAATCCTCAAGCCCCTCTTGGCCAAATCCACCGTGCAGATATCAGTCGGCGACAAACCAGCTCCTATTGTCGCCTGCCGCATGCTAGCGGGCGACGAGTCGAACATCCTGTTGGCCTATGGCAGCGCTCTCCAGATGGCGTTCGAGAAAGTGGTAAGACATTATTTTTTTATTTTTTATGTTCCAATTAACTTTTATCAACAATTTTTAAAACAATCGCAAGCTTCTTGGGGGGTGGGAGAAACTACTTCTTTTGTTGTTATAAAGTGATTTAAAAAAATAATAAAAATAAAGTTAACAAATAAAAATGTAATATAATCTTTATAAAATAAAACATTTTTCATCCAAACAGTCGTTATAACCGTGACTATTTTCGAGTTAGAACTCTAAAAAATATATTACCTATCAGTAAAATAGAAGGTTTTGGAGAAATTTTGAAAGATTGAAAAGCATTTTCATCAATTGCAGCCCTACTCCTCGTGCACGCGCAACGTGAGCCTGGTGCGACGGGATCCTCTCTCAGATGCCAGGAATGAGCGGTTTGACGCCAGCAGGAATGCTTCCAAGGTAAGTCACCAGTCTGGGTACTTTTTTCAGAACGACATATCGCTTCACCCATTCGGCATTATAGGGTTTATTCTAAAGTCTTTCTTTTGAAAATATGCCTCTAATTATTGTATGTTTTTGCATTCACGCCGAACAGGTTGCCACCCCCATCGTGCCTCAAAATTCCCGAGTGATAACTCCGAATTATGTCGTTCCGAATAGTGCGACACCGGGTTTCGGTGCCAAGACGAAACGAAAGTTAGACGGCTGCAACAATGTGTCGCTGGTAAAAAGATAATTGACTTGCATTTTTATAGACGTTCGATTAGGCATTTTAAAAGACACAAGAAACTTAGATCTTTTCGACCTTCCAAACTGATGACTGCTATTTTTGTTTTTCTAAGCTTCCCATGGAGGAAAAGTTAAGTGAACTCAAGATCGGTCCTCCCGCTGCAGGAATCAACCAGGAGGAATTCCCCAGCTCCAATAACCTAACTCACCTTCTTGTGCAGGGCCTGCACAGCAGAGACAAAACTATTCTTGACGTAAGTTAATGTTACTTTAGAATACTGATCAAGAGGAATATGGACTCTGGCTGATGCAAGGAGAGTCGCAACCTATGTACTTGATTTAAAAAGTTTTTCCCCGTTAAATTCTCTTGTCTGTCCTTGTATGATCGGTTCATTGGCAAGATCATTGGTTTGGTTTAGTATCGGTTGACATGATGTTATTATTGAATAACGAACTCGGGGCTCGCTTTTTTATTGATGTGTTTGTGGAGTGAAATATTTTTATTTTCGAATCCGCAGCAAGTTCTGACCACCCAACGCACTGACAACATCCGAAAGTCTGTGGCTCGTCTGCCTGTTGAACAGGTCGCCCCTCTCATCCGGGAACTTTGCGGACGGATACAAGCAAACCAGACGCGGTAAGACATTTTCCCTATCCTTATTTTTTTCTTATTCGATTTCGTTGATTGCGTTTGGTGATAGTATTTGTAATGATGCTAACTACTTACAATGTTTCTGATCTTTGCATCCTATAGCACCAACCATCGATGTTATTTGGCCTTTCTGTCCGCGGTTTTGTCATCACATGCGTCGTTTCTGACAACGGTAAGAAAATTAATTCTTGTGAAAAAGAGCAAGCGCTGACAGTTTAGATTTAGAGGGAGAGCAAGCAGCTAAAGGAGAACTTGGTCTTAATGTATAATTTGTTCACGTTTGGTATGGTTGTACGTAGGGACGTTTGCATTTTTGTATTGAATTGATCCTCTCTTGCAGCTTCCAAAATTGTGGTCCCTTTTGGGACCGATGCAGCAAACGTTTGAGAAACGGTCGGAACTACTAAAGAAAATGTTCAGTCTCCGAGGTAAAATGGATTTCATCGTGACGCAGGTAGGTTTCACCTCTGTGAAAATAACTCGTGAATTGGGAGAGAATTAATTTTGCGATTATCATGCGCTTTGCCACGAAGATTGTATCCCATGAACATTGCTTGTGATTTTTCAGTCGAGCTTGCGACAAGCTGTGCACACCGTGAGGGATCGGCCTGCCATTGCTACATTTAATGATGGTGAGTGTAGCATTATTATACCCGGTAGTAGAAACATTTCTTTTACGTTTTTGTTAGGATGATAAATCGATGTCACCGCTGTGTTTTGACTTTTATTTAGTCTTAATTTGTTTTTCTCGTTAGAATCATCGGATGATGCCGACTCGTATATCGATGACTTGCTACCAAGCCATTCGGAATCTGAGGTAATAAAACCATTTTTTCGCTTTCTGTTGTGGTAGCTGCGTCTCGGGGAGATGACAGTTCAAGTCTAGAAAACTGGACAAATTGGGAATTCTCAGGGAGAGAGAATTTGTGAGAATTCACTTTGAAAAAACTGAAATTGCAATTGGCTATTTTAATTGCTCGTTAAATAGATCTTCATGGATTTTTCGGTTTTCCGGGATAAGGTCTTGGTGCTTCTAGATAAACATAAAAGGTCTTGGGGAAAACATAGGATTCATCTATAGAGAAATTATTTAAGGATAGAGAAATTTGTTAACACCTACGTACTGTTCTGTTAACTACTAATGGATGAATAACATTGCCAGAATTTTCGATGACTAGATGAGGAAAATATTGGTTTGAACCTAAAATGTATGTTTGTTGTATCTGGATTGCTACGCCGATTAGTTAGGACTTTTTCTAGTTACCTCAGAGCAAAACGTGCTTACTTAAATATCTCATTTTTATCGAGTAGCTGTTCCTGAAACCTTGTAGTAGTTGCGCTTATCGACTAGAAGAACATAATTTCGAAATGTTCAAATGTCCGTCATTCTCAGACACTCTCTTATGGAAGTAACTTTCACACGAACCGCCACATCCGGTTATACCATTTTCTAATAACTAGTTCAGTGTTGGCTGCTCTGCTTGTAATTGCTAGAGATGTCATAGTGAAAATGGTCCCTCAGTTGATCAGTTATTTCTTCAAGTTTTCGTAGCTTGTTTAATTGTTATTTAAATTTCCGAGACAGATTTTAACCATCATTTATTTAATCGTTTTTTTAGGCCGAGAACTGGAACGACTTCTCCGACGATGACGAAGTCGCCATCGAAGAAGACGATGAGGAAGAAGAGGAGGAGGAGGAAGAAGACGACGGAGGGTCAACCGGGAACAACGAGGACGCCATGGATATGAATAACGTGGACGATTCGGACTCGGACTAAAAAGAAATGAAGAATACCAGAAATCGAAGTAGAGGCCGGGATCCGTTGGGAAAACTGTCCGCGCCCATTCGATGATCGGCAGCCGGGACCAGGATGTGGCGCCGGTAACGATGCCAAGAGGACGCCTCCACGATGCTCACGTTCAAAACGCTAAACAGGAGTCTCAGCCACGACACTGTTCGCGAGGTGCAGATTCAGCCACGCGATTGCTCGTTGCAGGGTGAGGGGTGTCCCTTGTGAGCGTTTGTGTGGTTGCATCCGCATCGCCATTGGCACCACCAGCACTCCCCCTTTTGAGTATGTTTGTAAATAGAACACTTTATTTGGTGTCGACAGTTAGGGACGTGGCTGCGATTAAGTCGTTCCGAATTGTGTTTTTCGAAGTCGATGCATTAAGACGACTGGGTTATTTTCATCCAGTCAAGTCATTTAAACACGAATTTGGGGCGGTGCTGAGGAACAATTAAGCCGATAATCGAGCCCAGTTCGTCTGCAGAGCTGAACGGTGCTGTCTTGTCTTCGTCGAGCGTGTCTAAAATGACAATATTTTATATGATCGACCGGGATTGATTGCTTTTTTGGATCCGGGTAAATGGTGGATTAGGACTCTTTTAAAAATATTTTCCAATGCCAGTCGGCTGGGATTGACTAGATTTCTGTTGGACTTAAAATCTGTACAGCTGCATCCATTTTTGCTCCCCTACGCATTTTTCAACTTTCTTTTTTAGATTCTTAATATGGTACGTCTCAATTTTAGAGTTCCGATTCCAACCTAAACACATCGTGGTTTTAGGTTTCAAACAAGTCTAGGCGCCGTTTTTAAGTTCCTACATTTTTGGTTTTCAATACTCTTACGAGAATAATGATAGAAAAAATGCGAAATTTACTCGAGAAATCGAAGCAGTTTACCCGATGCCTCAGCAACTGAGATTTACATTTGTAACAGAATTATTTTGTAAAAAAAAAATTAGGTAAACTCGTTAAATGTTTTGCGAAAAATCACAACCCTTTCGTTAAATTGGCACATAGTTGCAATCATAAGCCCTCATGAAACCTTGAGGAATAATTTAAATAATCAAATATTTATTAGTTTATCTGTCAATAAGCAGTTGGCACGGATGGTTGAAAGGCAAGATTTTGGCATCTCAATTTCCGAGGAATAAGATTTGTTGCCAGAGACAATTGAGACTACATTGTTCGTGTTTCGTGAGACTAGCCATGCACAAAGAATAAGTGTATACGATCGATTATCGCTCGTGGCTCAATGGGAATGTCATTTTGTTAGGGTCCAACATGCATATGCGATAAAATATTTCATAGTATCGCCCTGAAGATTTTCAACGTTATGTTCAAACAAGATGGCATTTATATTTGACAAAAACGTACGATAATTGATCGTAGTAGATAAATTAGAAGTATTTGAGCTTCTGAAAAAATAAGTTCAATCCATAAATTTCGCACTTTCAACAATTGTAAACATTTGTACAGTTTGCACGCATACTGGCGGTCTAATTTCGTATGGCTCGATGAGTTATCCACGCTTGTCCAAGCTAGATTCTG
Organism: Mycogona germanica; assembly: GCA_034698785.1. NCBI lineage: Eukaryota > Metazoa > Arthropoda > Diplopoda > Chordeumatida > Chordeumatidae > Mycogona > Mycogona germanica. The sequence goes on from JAQGBY010000087.1 coordinate 43,385, forward strand.
TGTACCAATGATATTTTTTTCTCCCCAGTTTGAATCAAAAAATTTTAAACACATTTAGAAAACGTATTTCTTTTAGTTTCATTCCTTTGCATGGTGTGAGGACTGGAGCTACACACACGTTTTAAGAATTTATTGATTTGCTATTGCCCAAAAAATTGCCTGTCGCCATATTTGTGAAGATAAAAGAACAGAATTATTTTTGGCAAATCTGATGTTTTGGAGTTTGTTTCAATTTTATTCGTTCTATTGTCATGTTTGACGTTAATTGAAATACACATCCTTGAGAGTTGCTGCAGTTTTAATGTCATTATTTTTTGGCTTACGTTAAAATACAAGATATTACCGTCTTCTGTTCATTGCCCGCACCCAAAAATTGTGAACTCTGGTCACATTTTCTTAATTCAACCAGTTTTCTTTCCTTTTTCCTTCGTGAAAAGCTGGATATTCAGTGAAAGAAAACTGCATGTAACTTAGTTTTCGGATATTTGAAAATAATTAATGTAGGTCAATTCTGCAATGTCCGTGAAAGCGGTAATGCACTTTGCCCTACGGCAATCTGACCACATGTGCTCGACCTCCCAGTCTCCCTCTTTCCGGTTTAACTTTTCTTCATTTGATCGTGCGCATTCGCACCGCTTACTTTCGAACACACCTGAGGAGACATGAAGTGGGATTCTGTTGAAAACGTTCGTGTGGCCCAGTAAGTAAATGATTAAATTTTTAAACGTCTTCAAATTATTTTCAGTCACTATGAGTGTAGCGTTGTTGGTCAGCGAGGAAATATTTTGAACATTGCAACTGTCTGAATACTAGCTAGCTCTATCCTAGCCTTTATACTGAAAGAAAACTGGTTGAATTAAAAAAAAGGTGAAAACCACATCCGAGCTCACGGTTTTTGGGTGCGGGCAATGAACAGAAGACTATACAGCGTAAGTGTCCTTTAATTTATTCGCCTCTGCTGTTTTCTACAATAATCACTAAGTTAATAATCGATTGTGCAACCTATTCATACAAAAAGTACAAACGAGTAAGACAAAAATTAATCAAAAACAATTTTATTTCAATTCATCTTGTAAACTCCCAATCCTCAGATCGTCATCACAGACACCCAATCAACAAATATGTTTACCCATCGTCCAACAACAAAACATCAACATTGCTGGACATAATACATTTCGAAACACTCATCAATTCCAAACATTTGTAAACAGAAGAGCCTTTGGAATTTCAGTCGGTGGGGGAATCATACTCTTATTTTATTGTACTTGTACAGGCACATACGGAACGCCGGAAAACATGGTGACCATGGCGGCTGGACGCCACCTATAATCGTAGACGGGAATCTTCCGGATCTTACAAATCGCACTTTTGAATCTTTCATCGGAGAGTTCTACTGTAGACATACACGTTATGTAGCTGCGAATCACTAATACTTCGTTATTTGTGTCTGGATTACAACGAAGCAAAAATATTGTTTCCGATAGAGCTCATTTAACGCGATCAGATGCATGCCTTACCGCGGTGGGATATTTCGAGGGTTGCGAACTGCACAACCTTCAACGAAAAACACAACGTATTTATTAGAAATCCAATATTCATAGTGTTGTCCTAATTAGTTGCCGTCAGTCTTCGTAGTTATTTTAGTGCGAAGAAAAAATAATTGCAAACGTCTCGCAGAAATCAAATATTTTTCCTTTTAAATGGCAGTTGAGCAAAAATAATACGCACGAAGTGCTAAGTTTTCTGGTCGTTCTTCTCTTATTTGGAATGCAAAAAAACACAAAAATAACCAATTTTTTTCAAACAAAGGAACTATATTTTTATATAAATATATAAACGTTCTCGAAACTGGCGATTTAATCAGCAATTCAGTTTAGATCGTCATAGGAATGGCGCGATTGGGACGCAAAACGGCCCCCCAACAAGTTGGATATGCCATCACCACTCAAGGGTGGATCGGGCAATATTGGCAGTGACCACAACAATCATCGGTTAAAACTGAATACAGACAGGGCGGTACCGCGTCATTATACAAATCAAAATAAGGAATTGGAGCTGGTGTTCCAGATACATCAACAAAGACGCAATATTAATATTTGTTGACGTTTGAGTAACCACTGACTCCTTACAAAACCGCTATGAAAACAAAAACGGAAAGATTCAAGTCTAGCTTTAAGTTAGCTGATGTTGTTCCCAACTCTGCAATGATAATAACAAAAGAAAAAATATATACTGAATAAATTATCAGCCGTGCTTACAAAAGTTAATCACGGACGAAATAAGTCGCGCTTAGCTTTGACAAATTCAAAACAGAACTTCACGGTTCGCGACGTGCCCGATGACTTGACTATAGCCACCAACAGTTAACAGTTTATAAATGCAGTTTTCTGAAATTATCTAACATATATTACGCAGTCGAATGCGTAACGAGTACGGCGGTGGGTAGCGGAAACAGGTTGGCCAATCACAGATCGTCGTCCAAATCGTCGTCCTCAGTAACGCTCTCAGATCGGTCGTCATCCTCCTCCTCGTCTTCAGAAACTCCGTCGTTTCTATCACTTGCAGCCGGCAACTCCCGCTTGCGCACCTTGGCCACGCGCACACCGTTGTACAGCAGGAAGAAGTTGTCCTGCGTCCCACCAGTGTGGTCCGCGCCATTGCCGTTGTCTCCGGCTGTGGCGGCCGTGGTGGCGCCATCGCCAGGAGCGCCCGGCGCGTTGTGCATCTTGAGCGCCGCCTTCTTGCTCAACTTGCCGTCGTGCGCCTGCGCCAAGAACTGGAGCATGACGGCCGAAAGGTCCTCCTCGTGCATGGTGGGCATTGCATCCAGGCCCTGGTAAGTAGCGTGTGGCCGCTGGTCGAATACAATTTCGTAGGGAGACACGCCGATGCGGGTGGACGGGCTGGTGTTAACAGTATCTGTCGAAGTGAGGAGAGTGTTAAGCAAAACGAGAACAGAAATTGGCGTATCTGATTCCTGTTAGAAAATGATAATCCCTGATTTATATACTGTATACCGAGTGTACATGCTGGATTGGAGTTATAATTATTCAAACATGACGTAACAAGACACAAATGAAACGGAACTAATTTATTAAAAATCATCGGTGTTGGCGTTAAAAATCCGAAATATGAATTTATGTGTCGTCGTTGAATTTGTTTCTCACTCGTCACTAAATTTTTTAAGATAATGTGCAGTTTTACATTGCCTCGTCCTATTATGTTTTGAGTTGATGAATTAGAAATTGGATTCTGATAAACACCACACGTTCATTCAACGTAAGTTATACTCACGCACGATCCGCGGCAGTCCCTCAGACCACGAGCTGCCGTTGATCTCCATCCATTTCTCCAGCTTAGCCACGAAATCGGCATTTCCACTGCCGTGCATCAGAGCCGCCTGGTGGTGTTGGTGGCAGCGTCCAACGATGATGAACAGGCCGTCCCACATGAGCAGCAGCCGCGCGATGAGATCGCGCACGAAGCCGTCGCCCTCCGAGCTTTGCAGCACGCGGCACGGTCCAAACATAATGAAGATGTCGTAGAGCATGCGCGACACCTGACCGGCGTCCTTGTTGCCCAGCGCTTGCGCCCACGAGTACTCTGAGAAGGTGTCCCGCACTAGAGCAATGTACTGCTGGTCGCCGTCTCGCTGCGTCGACAGATCTAGAAAGTCCACCTGTGCGCGTCATCGACATTGCGAAAAGTAATCAAGAGAGCTATAGTCATACTTTCATATAGTCATACATAGTCTTTTTTTCCCAACCGTGTATGTTAAAATTGGTGAAGCCAAACCTGAAGTCTCATCATGAAGCCCACGGGAATGGACGGCCGTTTTCCGGGAGCGGTGATTGCCCTTGGCGGCCGGGGTGATCGGACAGGAGGCGGTAGCGGCCTCTTAAGCGCCGGATTGCGAGTCTTGCAAACGCTGCACATGCCCAGGTACAGGCGGATGGCTTTATACGGAACCCAAGCGAAATTATTGGACACCTGTTATGACGAACACAGGTAAATTTTCAATAAACGAGATTTCAAAATTCAATTATTATTGTAACTTTTATTTTATAAACGGTAGGCTATATACACTGTGAGTCATAAAAATTAAATTAAAAATATCACAACTTCGTAGAAAGTAGGGGAAGCCTTAGGGCAGTGGCTGCTTTTGTGATACATGTGTCATGGTTTTGAGGCGAACGTGATAACCGATACACGTGTCATGCAAGTTTGTGTATGCTGGAGGAGCTAGAGTACATAATTACCTCGCTCCACGTCTTGTCACGGCCATGGTGGCCGGTGACCACGTGACAGCCCCTGATGACTGCATACAGCTTCTCGTAGGGCACAATAGGCAGGTTGCGCTTCTTGCAGTACAGCACGTCTCGCTGGCCGGAGCCGGCAGCCGGCTCCGACCTGAAGCTCTCGCACACCCAATGTTTGAAGCGCACGTTGATGTCCGGCACGTCCTGCTGACCATCCGGCTGTTGGGCCAGGCGGAGGGCACGCAGGGCCAGCTCGTAGATGGGTTCTTTGATGACGTAGCGGTCGCTGTGCTGACCCTTGACGTGTAGGACGTGATGGTCGAACTCGCGGTAGAACTCGATCCGTTCCAGCTCGTCACCGTCCAGGGCTGCCCTGGCCACCAGCTCCTCGATGGACCTGGCGCCGCCGGTTCCGTGGTGGTGGTGACTGGTGGTGGTTTCGGCCATTGTTGGGGACAAGACCAACCCCCACCACCCGGATTCGAGATTCCGGTGCTCTTTAAAAAATGCTGGTGGTACCCTGTACGTTTGCCGGGTGCTGCGCCAGACGTCTACGAACTTTTTCGAAGCATTCGAACCGGTTTTATCGCGATATCTGCAATTCGTTTTGCTATTCTGGGTGTTTGTTGTCGGTGAACTTCATCAGTTACCTATGACCGCAAGTTCGCAACCACCGAAGCACATTTTTTATCAATGATTTTTTCCATACAGATTGCCAATTTTTTTCACATTGCGACGGGTGCGTTAAAATGTCGGGTTCGTCCTCTTAATTGAATTCGCTGTAATTTCTCACGGAAATTAACGCTCCTCAATGTCGATTGTGGTCACGTTTACGAGTGTCTACGGTCGTACGCCAGCGCCACCTAGGAGTGGAATGTAGTCTCATGAAAGCAGCTTCTCCTCCCGCTTTTGACTCTGCCGTAGGGCGTCCGTTGTAGACGGAAGCGTACGATAGCTGATCCTGCAAGGAGGTGGGTTAAGTTTGTTCGTTATTGCATCTCCTTATTCAACTATATATTTCTATTTTGGGGCGCGTTACTCCACAATTTAGGTTTGATAAATAATTTTCGATTTTTTTAAAACGCTCACATCAAGGCAGTGCAAAAATTTGGGTATTGGAGTGCGTGGGAAATAAGTAACGCGGGCAAAGCTTAACAGTTGATTGAGGTCGAACGTCGAATGTTGAGCAAGTTCTAGGGTTAACGAATTTTGGTGGTGAAATGTTTGTTTAGGAGACGCCCAACATTATGTCTGTGAAACGATGAAAGAACCAGGCGAACAAATTGTAGAGGTATTTTCTGAGGCAATATTCTTGCTTGGTTTAGTTAAATATCGATAGACGTTTCTTTTGTCGGTCCTCCGCTTTGCTGATGCTGCCTGCCGTCTTGCAGCTTATCGAACTCTTGTGCGTCCCACTCTGGAACATGCCTACGCAGCCTGGGATCCCCACCAACTTTATCTTGTCAGCCCTCTAAAAAAACTATCCAGAGACGTGCTGTCCCACACATCCTGCGTGACTACAGCCATGACACTTGTGTTACAAATACAGTCACTACCCTAAGGCTTCCCCTCCTTTCTACACGAAGAAGTGAACACTCCAGCTGCTCTTCTCCATTAGTGATCTGTCACAACCTCACCACTTAACCCAACCAACCAACCAACTTACTTCATTTCTAATGAGAAATAATGAAGGTGTCGTAAAACACTCAGAGACAGATGTAGATTAAATCAAAATACACTAATTCCAAAGAAATGGAAACCAGTAGAATACTCTGTTTTCGTCGAAATTGTTTTTAAAGTAGCCAAGGAAATTGTACTAACCTTACAACCTTAAAAAGATATTTCATATTCATAATTCAATTTGATTATGCGCCCAGAACAGCTAAGCATTATCGAAATAATCAACATGTAATCTCCATATTTATCATTTTTTTAAATTTTGGTTTGTGTCCATTTACAGATCCAATCATCGCCACGGCGCTAGTGCGACTGAAGCCGCCGCCGCCGCCTCGAGCAGCGCCCGGCAACCACCACCGCAGCCGCAACCGACGAGATGACAGGATGTTCGGCTGGCTGTTCCTCAACCGCGCCTTTCTGTTCGCCTGGGCCGCCGTCACTGGCTTTCTGTTCGCCCTCGTGTGGAAGCAATATGAGCAGACGGTGCACCGTACGCTCACCCATTATCGCATTACGCCAAGTGGTTTCGACTACCAGTGGGCCTACGACTCGTGGTTGACCGGCCTGGGTCTGACCAGCACGGCCCTACTGCGCACTTCGTCACCACCACCACCACAAAATAATGTCAACCGCACCGATCCGTCTATTGGACGTCGCCCCGCTGTCACTACGGAAGACCGGTGGTTGACGAGTAAGGTGCCAGTGTTCTGCGTGGTGCTCTCCCGAAAGCAGAAGCAGACGCGGGCTGTCAAGCAGACGTGGGCCAAGCACTGCAATGGCGTGGCCTTCTATGGCTCCTTTACCGATCGTTCAATCCCGGTGAAAAAGGTGGCGGACGATGGCCGCGGTACGGGTGGTGGTGGCGGTGGCGACGGCTACAATGTGCAGTGCGAAGCACTGCGCGAGACGTGGCGGGACCGGCGAGGCGATTTTCGTTGGGTGCTGGTGGCCACTGATCGAACCTACGCCGTGGTGGAGAATCTTAGGTGCGGTGTTAGTCTCGTGTAGAAGAAGGAATTTTGATATTTGAAAGATTTTTAGAAGCATATCATTTGGGGGTGATCGAAAGTGTTCCTAAACATCTTAGCAATTAATCTAATCCTCCTCATGCACCTTTACAGCCCAGGGCCGCATTGGTCTAAAGAAAACCATTTTCCCATCATAATTTGCATGTTACCTTTTAAAAAAAAGAAACATTTTTTGAGCACTTTCGATCACATCCAAATAAAGCAAAAATGATTTTTAATGAGTCCACGGATGCGGATGACACCCGATAGTGGCGACCCGGGGAGGAGGGATGTATGTCACTTTACAAAATAATTTTTTGAATGTTTGAGATCACACAGAAAAATGTTGTAAATTGCTTAGTTGGATCTGCTGTAATCTATTACTGATGAGTTTGGTGGTTTAATTGCTCTGAGTTGCTCACCAATTATTAGCCATTACTATCAATTTTCATCCCGTTAAATTTCGCAAGATAATTTGGGATTTAGATTGGGATACCAAGCGATTTAGGTTTATTTTTTATTCTATGGTTTCACAATTTGCCTCACTAATTGCAATCGTTTGTCATCACGCAGGTACATGGTGGCCGGCCTGGATTCGAGCGAGGCGCACTACCTGGGTCACGCGTTCCGCGATTACGACGGCGACTTTAATGTGGAGGACGCTGGTTACGTTCTGAGCTGGGGGGCACTGCAGGCTTTCAGCGGTCGCTTCGACGCGGCTGCTCCCGCCGACCAGGACGAATGCGGTCGCCACGAGTTCTGGTCCAGCGGCGACCGCACCGTGGGTAAGGCGCTTCAGGAGCTGGGCGTGCGACCGCGCGACACCCGCGACACGCTGGAGCGATCACGATTCCTTCCCTTCAGCCTGGACAAGCTACTCATTCCCGGATCCATCTCGCTATTCAATCGCTACTGGCGTGAGAGCGTCTTCCTCAGTCCGGAGGTGATTCATATTGTTACTCAATTGAGTATTGGTTTTGTTCTCTAATTTACCTTTTCATAGTATTTATGTTGTAATTTTTTTTATTTTTGTGTCTAAATCTTAATTAGTTGTCGCTCACACTTTTTATTGGCGAATAGAATATTTTTGTAAAACTCGTTCATCTTTGTATTCTAACGTAGGGCTCGGGCTGCTGCAGCGATTTTGCGGTAACCTTCAGCGACGTGTCGCCGGACAAGATGCACATGATGGAGTACATCATCTACCATCTGAAACCCGTGTCGCATCGCTGGCCGCCGTTGCCGCCCGACACCGGTCCGACCAGCCCGCCGCCAATCACCACCGTTACGACCAAGCGGGTCGCACCCACCCTCGGCAAAGCATTTGTGTCCGAGCTGACAGCCGGCGCCGCCGTCAAGCACGACAGTCCTGCCGTTGGAGCGGCCGGAAAACTGTTTCCATTGGGGTCGAGCAGTTCGGTCGACGTAGCGAACGAGATCGACGAGAACGAGGTCTCGGGGGACACCGACAAAGAGCCGTCTATGCCCGATGACGCAGTCACGACCAGAGGTGAGGTGGCCAACGGGCACGGGGAACCTCGTCGTGGCCCTAACGTCGACGCGGACTCTGCGGTAACCAAACCGAATTACGACGTGGTTCGCGAGGATGAATATTTCGACGATGTGGGCGAGGGGGACGAGGAGTCTGAGGGAAAATTGAAAGACGTGGGTGCCAAAACCTAGATAATATTTAAAGGTCGTTACTTATTTTTGTGAACGACGAGACATCAAAATTGGAACGATTAATCAGAGTCAAAACGCTAAAAGCAAAATGCGATGATGTATCTTATTTGAAGGTATCTCTACCATAGCGGAAAAGCAGATAAGTCGGATCGAGTGTTTGAGAAGCAATTTGAAATTTTAAAATCGTTCTTAAATTTATTCATTTTATAGTATTTAAAAAATATATTGTAATGTATGTTTTCCCAAACAGTGTTTTTTAGCGTTGTTATATCTCGCTTTTTTTTCAAACGCGACACTCGCAATGACTTATCTTCTCCCTCTCAAGAATGCAAAAGATAAATCTTTCATGTCTTAGCCTAAACGCAACAATAATTTTATATATAGCCCATAGATAGCCTTTACCGTACTCATTCTTTATTTTGGTTTTCTAATTCATTTTTGAACAGGGTTGTTGAAATATATTTACAAATTCGGATTTAATACGATCATTTTACTCATTTTAGTAATGATAAATGGTTGTGGGCGCACGAACGATTTCTGAATGAAGGCATACAGTATGTGCGACAAATGATCATGGCATCACATTTATTCGACCGGTGCTTTTAAAGTTTTACTATAATTTTTCACTGGTGCCGTCTATGAGTAGCTAGCCGTTGTTTTTATTTCGGTTATATATTTTATTTTTGACCGAATTTGTGTGTAGGTGATTGACCTATTCTTGTTAGTGGCGAAATCTTGGTTTTTAAAAAATAAGTGGTAAAATATTTTGAGCTAACATATTGGTTTTGGTATGATCCACTCAACGTAGTTCTTTTAACTACTTAATTTTATTTTTTCATGGTGAACTGGTGGTGTATACTTATCCGAATAGTTGTGCAATTTTTTGTAACAATTTTCGTTTTATTTGTTTTTCGTGAGCAGCTAGCTACCCTGCAATTTCTCAAGATATATATTTTTCATAAATGTTTAGTGTTCTTATCTAGTTCTCGTCCACTTTTTTACTTTTTATATTTGTTTAATTTGTTATGATCTGTGTTATAGTTGAACATAAATATATATATATACACACCAACCGGTTTTTTTCGGCTTACATGCCGCTTTCGAGTCACATCACACCTGAACAAAGTCGGCCGCGTTTGGAACTCTGCACTTACGACCTTCGATTAGCTAACCGGTCCAAACTACAACAAATTTTCTGTGACATTTTTGGTGCTGGAGAACATTTTCACTGGACGTAGTCTGTCAGTCTTATCTTTCGTGAATCATGGGACGACGGATATGGATTATATTTAGTTGTGTTTTGTTTTGCTGCAACTTGTCGATGATGCCTCATGGTGGATCAAATTTGTTATCCATAACATTTTGTGGAATAGTTGAGATTTGTGATTTACGTTTACTTAGTATTATTTTTTAACAGTCTTCGTGCAGTGTACGTCATTTGATACAGTTCGAGAAGTGAAAACGTAATAGCCAAACAGCGTAAAGGTATTTGATCTTATCTCTTAATACAGTTGTAATGCAATCATATGTCAATCTCTTAGATCTGTATATCTCGGATTATTTCTAACCTGACCTCGTATGGTTTATTTGTAAAATTCGATTCTATGCATATAGTCAGTCGACCTGTGTCAAGTGTGAAAGGTCGTCGGTCATAGGCGAATTGATCAAAACATAATTTTCATTTCTCAAGCTTCATTCGAACACTAATGTCATGTAATGATGGAAGCTAAATAATGTCCAAAATTTTTTTCGAAATTCAACCGAAATTCTCTTGTACGGTGAAGAGAGGTGATCTTGAAATGCTCACTAAAGGACAACTTGTGAATATATGTTGTGGCAGTTAAAATATGCGACTATGTTTAACCAATCACGGGCAAATGAGAAAGCGAAATTATGTTTGAAAAATTTAATTGAGTTTCCTTAGATTGTGTTTATAATGAAAGTGCCTTAAATTGGACCTGCTATTTTGAGTTATTTTAAATTACGCCAATCATTTTAAATTTAATTCTAATGTGGGATCGAATTGTTGTATTTTCTATTAAACAGCAATTTATTATTTAATTTTCTGTTTACCTTATTCCACTTGTTTGCATAGTTGTGTAACGATTGACCAAGTACAGCTTTGTTATAAGTTTTGACATTTTAACCAGATTTCCTTGATTCCCGAATTTCATTATTCAAATTATTTCTCCAGAGATGTTTTACATTTTTAATATTCGAACATTAATATATTTTTATTTATGGAGCCTCGCCAGCTCGTCGTCGATTTTTCCACGGCTCTGACCCGTGTTTGCTCTTATGTATAAAAACATGTATTTTACTCAAAATTGGTACTGAATATTTTATAAACTTCCAGTCTTACATAAAAAATCTATTTCGCAGATAACTGAAAAATGCAAAGGTACAATCTGCGTTTTGACGCACAAATGATAAGAAAATTGTAATAAATATTCCGCTCGCCGCCATCCAAACACAAAAACTAAAATAAGAGCCAAAAAAGCTCAATTAAAAATTAATGGTGCTGCCGATTGCATTATGCTTCTCAAACATTTTGCATTTACGACGCCCAAACCATCAAGCAACACAAAACATCCGCTATGCGCGGGTTGAAAGTATTTCTTGTAAGCACATAGGTGATGGCGTGTTTCTTTAAGGATACAGCGTCGTCCGCTCCAGTAAGTTTCACGAAGCACTTCAAAACATTAACTATAATAGATTGATAAATCAATTACTTTTTAAATGCAAAGCTGGACAATTTGGAGCAGATTTTCTTGGACGCCTCTTTCTTCTTCTCCACAGTACTTCCGGCCGTAGATTTATCCGCGTTCTCTTTCGATGTAGATTGAGCGTTGCTGTCGACGTTGCCGGTATCGTCATCCTCGTTCGCCATCGACTTCTCGCTTCGTTTACGTTTGGCAACTGGCACTGACGACTTGTTCGTGGCACCGGTAGACGGGCGTTTGTCGTGATCTTCAAACATGTCCGGAGAGTTAGGCTGGTCGTCCATCTTGGTGGGGTCGGACCTTGGGCCGGCCATCTCTCTCTTGCGTTTGGCCACGTTTCCCGCGTTCAAAATGACATCCGGGACATTTTCTTTCTTTGCTTTGGCCAAGTCGTTCCAGATCTATAGTCGAAGGTAAAATCGCAAGTTTCATTTTTATTCGTAATATACAATCATTTTAGTTGACCATTCGATTGGTTGTAAGGTGGCACTTTTACTTGTTTGTCTTCTGGTGAAAGTTTCTTGAACGTTTTCACGGCGTGCATGGCGAATTTATCATCGGTCAAATCTGAATTCTCCGCCCTGATCGAATCGGTGTTTGCATCTAACCACAGCTGATAACCCGACCTGCATCAAGATGTATTTTAGAAATTTCAATTCCCGTAATTATTTACCAATGTGAGAAAGATTTGACGTGTTATTTATATACTCATAACGCAAATAACCCCCCACCGTTCACGCACATGCGCCCATCAAGCTTACTTTTGAGGCTTCGGACTTTTGGAAGTTTCAGTTGGCGGAGTGGTTTCCTTCGCATCGTCTGATTTGTTTTCTTTTTTGCCGAACTGTTGAAGTGTTTTTTGCACCTAAGAGAAAATATTTTCGGATGTAGAATTTCGTGGGAGTCATTACAGACTTTGCCTAGAGATAGCACATCTTGCTCATAAACATGTTTCGTTGAATCAAAGTCTGCGCTGGGTAGAACATAAGAATGTATTATTCACTTGGTGCTCTATCCAAATGCTGTTCTGGATCCGCAGAACTTTTAAAAACCAATATTTGCCTATCTACTTCGGATTTAAGACATTTGGCCCCAGATTTATATTTTGACATCACAAAAACAATAATTGGAAAATTGTTACCTCTCTGGTAAAAATAATCGGAATTTTCCACCAAATGCATAACTGTGGCAGCAACAAAACGCTATTTAATTTAGAAATGAGATGAAAAAAATTCAAACCTTGACGTTCAATTTGGCGGCGGGCGGGATACTGGTAGAGGATTTTAATTTTGGTTGATTGGGTTTGAAAAGACTAGATGTTGGCTTGGCTTTGGGCGTGCTGCTCATCGGTAGGTTATCCAGAATGCTTGACCTCTTTCCGTCAAGACCGTCCCTAGTTGGTGTAGACAGTGACGTCTGCAGGACGATACGAAATATACATGATAGTTAAATATGTGGGCGCCTTTCAATATCGCGAATATAAAACAATTGTTAAGTTCGGCCTGCCAAAACCGGTATTTCCCATAAAAGAAAGTAAGATGGCGTACATTTGAAACCAAAAAAAAAAAACAAAAAAATACTAAAAACTATTTCACTGCGTCGATCTTAATCTTGAGTCGGCTCATGTGGTGACCGTTTACAGGGGTGAAACAATATGGATTTTAAATGTTAACACTTTGAAAAATTGACGAACAGCAAGTTGAGATATTACTTTCAGTCGGTGTAGGTGTCTTGCCTTGTTTATACTTTCCGTACTTTTCTAATAAACACAGAAAATGGAATTCATTAAAGTTTACCCTGAAGGGATTGCTCCACTCGGCGCCGCTGAAAACAACAGGCTTGGTCGGTAAATCTTGAGCCATCTCTGAGGAACCTGCTGTCCGTAAAATTAAGCAAAAATGAAAATCTCAGAAATAGGAGCAAATTGTTTAATGTTATTTCTGACGTCTCAACATCTGAGTCTGAAAGCTTTCATAAGAACATTCTTTCTGTGATAGAAAATGCAAGAGACAAAAGCAAGCAAGATTTCAAACCAAAAAAAGTCACACTAATCGGAAAAAGGAATTTAAAAAAAATGCATACGATGCCATAACACTGAACATCAACGCTTTTGTGATTAATATTTTAAATCAATTAAACGTTTGCACTTGTGGTGCGACGGTTTCGGGTTAGACTCCCGGCGTGGGGCTCCAGTTTATTCGATCCCTCCGGGATACTAAAAAAATCATATCACGCCTTACCAATATCAGTGCTGTCAAACTCCTCATGATAATCTCCTCCGTTTTCAGTATCCAAGACAATTGACGAGATGGGTCTGCGGTGTTGCAGCGAGGGTCGGTCGGGCGACGATTCTCTCATGCGCCTTGTTGCCGGAGCAACCGACGCCGCCTCCTCTTCCTCCATCTTGTGATAGGCCACCTCGCCTACGCGCTCCGCCAATTGAAGGCGCTTTTGTCGCGACGCGTATTTGATGGCCAATTGCACCGTCTGGTGCGAATCCATCATCTGTGCCAGTTCCAGCGCGCAGAATTCGCGATCGCCGCGACAGGACAACTGAAAGATGCGACGTGAAAGGTAAGACAAAAGTTCTTCAGTCTTTATTTTCAGTTTTTATTGGCTCTCAAAGAGCCTGTTTCTACTTGATCCAATTAAAAGATAAATGTAAAATCAAACGTAGTTTTAAAAAAATGACGTTCTCTACCAAAACAAAATGTTGTAATATTCTTAGAACATATTAAACTTTCATATGTAAAGTGGTTTCATGTGACTTAATCATCCGAAATTTGTAGTTAATTTGTCCCCCTCTGACTGCGTCAGTGCGTCTTTTCTTTTATTCACTTTTTTTTAGAGAACTGAATTAGCAAAACCATTGAACCAAACTCACGGCAAACAGTTTGATGAGATCTTCTTTCCGCGATTTTTTTGATCGGTCTGCCAATATTGGATCGGTCTCGTAACCTTGTTCGTCCAGATAGGCGAAGGTGTCCAAGAGAAGCGAATGACGCCAATAGCTCTCCTGGACAGAAAAAAAATCAGTTGTTAGATGAATGTACAAGATTTGTGTGCAGCTCAATGGCAATTGATCTTTTCATCACAATAAAAGTGCGGAACACAGATTGAACCTCTAGTTTTCCCTTCTCGGACGACAGGCCACACAGGGGAAGTTCGAACGACAGTACAGTGACCATGGGATGAGGCAGCGTCGATGGATATCGCGCTCCTTTGCACAAAATGCATCTTTTAAAAGAAATCACGTGTTAGCCCACAAAGAAAAAAGTGTTAACCCACAAGTATCACATGTTTGAAAGCATTTCTTAATCGTAGATGAAAAATTCGCAATGAAACAGAACTATCTCTACCTTATCTGTTGCTGGCTTTCACTCAGTCCAACCACGAAATAGTTGTCAGATTTTCCTTTGGTCTAGGAAGGGGATGGGAAAACAATAATTTACGTAACCTTCAAAAAAAGAAAAGTTTTTATTTTTATTTTATCAGATCTATTGAAATAATCTATCGAATCACATGATTTTGTTTTCCATAAAAGGCATAGACTGGAAGTTGGGCGCGCCACTTTTCGTTCATTTCAGGTAACACTTTGTTTGATTATTCTGTGAATAACTAAAAGCCAAATATTGACATGCAGTTGCTCTGTTATGAAAAAAAACATGCGATTCGATGATCAGAGAAGATTTGATAAAATAAAAATAGAAACGATTTTTTAAAATTACCTGTAAAAGTTAATATCTAATTAATTAACCATAATTTACTAAGAGAATATATTTTAAAAAGTGGTACTAACGTGGCTCTTGGTATTGGCTATCTGGACCCACGCCTGCCCCAAAGATCGCGGCAGATATCTAACAACTCCAGCGGAATCACTACAACAAGGGTTTCCTTCGTCGGTGAAACTGCACCGACAAAAACATCATTAATATGCCGCTATAAAAATAATGAAAAATAAATGATTGCTCAAGTTTCGATTGAACTCACCCGATCCAAGCTAGAGTAGACTTGGGGCTTAGAGGCAAGGAATGGATGCTAGTCTGGCAGTTTCTGTTGGCCAAGTTCAGGCGCATCATACTTAGACATTGGTCGCCGGGAATTCCTATTTAAAAATAATATTTTGTTAGGCGTGATAAAAACCGATGGTGGAACGCCCAAATCCCAATGGTGCAGTAGATCTCCAGTAGATTAAGACAAAGCAAGGATATATTAGACAAAAAAAAAACAGAATATTCGAATTCGATGAAAGCACAAGAGCGAGAGAAGAGCAAGACGCTAACTACGTTGCTCGTGTGTGTGTGGGGGGTCAGCTGGTGACCCCTGTCTGGGGCAACCGGCTTAGCGTCAGTGAGTTGGCGACTGGCGCACACAGTGCTCGATAGCTCCCAAACTCTGGGAGACCACCGAGCACCCGCACCACCACCCAGCTCCACCTGAGCCGAGTGGCGACTCCCCGGAGGTGCAACTCCTCCAACAAGTCGGAACCATCATGAATTTTATTTTTGCTTATGCGCTCGCAAAACTCAGCGAGCATCCGGCTGTGTCCAAAGCATCAAATTTTCTCCCTTAGTGGCTTATCATAATAGACTGACCCATTCCCTGATGGAAGACGACGACCAGCTCGTCCATGTGACCCGACATCGCCACCACCGGTCCGGGCACAGCAACCACGTGTCGCTGTATGCCGCCGACATTGAACAGGCGTAGATGGCGCTGATCAGTCGAAGCGGCTGCCCACTCTGAACCAACAGCAATCGCCTGTTTGGAGAACACAAACATTATTTTTATTAGTGTGGTCACAATAGTAAATTTGAAGAGCAACGCAAATTTAGTGTTTATCATTCTTAAGTTTCGTTTATGCTACTGACAAGAATTTAAAATTGATGGCATTCGGGTGTAAATGGTCCAAGAGACCGTTAGATTAGACATACGAGAAACCCTTACATACAACAAAATTAAAATAAATATTTGCAGTTTCCCCAGATAAATTGTATCTGAAATTTGCCCTAACACGGTTTATTTGACCCGACTATCACGATTCTATAATTCACAGTTTAATTTAACTTTTTGCATTAAGAGCGTTAATATGTTTAAAGCACCTCGATATTTTCGCCATCAACCATGTCGATCGTCCACTCTTTGTTGCTGCCCCACGCCCCAAAGTTATTGCAGACCAGCTTGCTGCGGATAAATTGAAACAAATTAGCAACAAACTTTGGTTTACAAAGGGACAAGAACAAATCATTCGCACATGTGATAAGAGGTAGATTGCAAAAACGCATTAATAAAATATTGAATGGTACATGTCTGCTCTTTGAAAATGAAACTGTTAAACTAACTTTTGCATTTTAATTTTAACGTAAAAATCTTTTTGCAAAATATTGACTGAATTTAAGCATGATATAGCAAAGAATTTTAGCACAGTTTAAAAAAAGATGCTTTTCTATGTTATCGAATGGATGAAGTCAGCAATTGCGCAGTTAGGGACCGACAGAAATAAGAACGAAGGAAGGGATGGCAACCTCGGATTTCCGTTCTTGGCTTTGCAAGCCAGCAGCACGGCGGTACTGGACAAATCTGCCATTGTGTGCTCGAGAGCGTTGTCCAGGTGCAAGGAGTGGTGGGTGGCGGTGTCGTGGAACTCGACGTCCATAGCGCTCTCATCTTCCGTGTTATAGCCCCGAACGATGCCCACGGAATTCCACGTCTGTTCAAAGATAATTTTCATGGATTTTTCTTTTGTTAAAGGAATGCCATATGTAGTACAACTACAGGTGATTAATTTAGTGTCATTTTAAGTCACAATTTTCTGTACCCCTCTTGGCGCTTAGGCATCATGTGAGGGGCACATTTTTACCAGTACCCCGAAATCGAATAATCGAGAGCCCGCGTCGGGAATCAAACCCAGAACCGCCGAGCCAGTCAGTCACAATACCGACTGGGCTACGACGAGCCGCGTATTTATAGATCGCAAATTGTCTTCTGAGTCTGTCGATAAATTATCCTCGTTATATCATTTTACCGTTTAAAGTTCTCAGAACATAACAAAAAATTATTATTGACAACTACAAATTGATGGGAGAAAACGACCGAGCTGAAGCGCTGGTGAATTTTTAACGATCTCACCATGAAGCGATGTCGGTAGTAAACAGGGGTTGAGCCGGGTTGGAAGGGCTCCTGCATTTGCCCAAGTTTCAGTAGCGTTGGATCAGTGAGTCTCGGCGCGGCAACAGGTACTGCAATATAAAAATAAATGCCAAATTCAGCAAGAAGTGCTATCATCTCGAGATCATTGACCACATTAGTGAGTGCTGACAATTTTTATTTTCAGAAAAATGGAGGGCGCTGCAAATTTTGAAAACTAAATGAAAATAAAAATTATATCAGTTTCAGTACATTATTTAACTAATCAATGTTTGGATCTTTAAAAATCGCATACGAACGAGTTCACTGACTGGCAATGACATGATTTGCACAGGCTAATATTACAATTGAGGAAAGGAAAATAAATGATCAACCGAAATCTGAAATAGAAATTAAAATTTCTATAAGAGCTCGTTTTGTTACATTTGAAAAACATCATTAGTGCCACCGACCGACGACCACAAATTTGTGTCACCTTCAGTTTCAGCCACATCAACGTCAGCCGCTTTCTTGGCCACACCCAAGTCGTCCTCGTCGTCGGAAAAGTGTTCGAGTCCGACCGTCTCCGCCTTGATCTTGGAGATAGAGAAGGTGTTCTCGTCATCATCGTCGTCGTCCATCGGTGGGAAGTCGTCATCGAAGGGATCGTCGGGAAGCACCTTGTCTGAAAAGATCGGGCGACTGGACGCCTCCGTGCTGGGCACAGAGATCGGTGCAAGCTCGCTCGTATCCAGCATGTTGATGAGCACGCAGAGGTTACCCTGGAAACGGTAGAAAATTATATTCGTTAATTTGCTTTGTAAGTTTGAGCCAGAATCGCAAATGTGATTAACGATGTCTTAGTCAAATTACCATAACATCGCAGAACGCCATCTCGCCATTACCCTTGGGATTCCACTGGAGACTACAAATGGTCAGCCGTTTCTCGTGTTTTTCTCTGCAAGAAACTGAAATTAGTCGCCAAAGATATCACGTATTTAGATTTCGTGCGTTAATCGCTACAGTAACGTACCTCTTGATGCACGTTTGTTTGTCGACGTCCCACACCACCACCACACCGTTCACGCAGGCTCCAGCCAAGTATCGACCGCAGTCAGAAAATTTGACCAGGTTCACAGCCTGAAACATTCAATAAACGTTTGATTGGAAGGGGCAAAAAACACCATTAAACATCCGAATGTGACAATTTATTTAACAATTTGTTACTTTGATTTTTTTCCAGGTTCTTTCCAAACGAAAGCGGCAATCGATTGGAAACATTGGAAAGCTTTATTTACATGGTCACCAGAGGTCGGAAACGAAGTATCAAAGAACTGCTATCACATACCTCTGTAATAGATTCGTCGGCCAACACCGTGGCTTCGTTCCAAGAATCCCGACTAAAGATCTTCACCGATTTACCAGTGGGAACGGCGAGAATCTGAAATGAAACGAAAGTCACAATTAATTTCTTCAATTTTAAGCACGCGGCAGTGAGACAGACTAATGATAAAATATAACATTAGTTTACAGAGCACGTAGTTTTGAGAAATTGGTTTAAAAATATGGATACCTTGCCATCTACTGGCTGCCACGCAAGTCGACAAAGTACGGTGGATGCGCTGAAAAATGAACAACAAATAACATCAAATAAACTTGTACTATTTTAGAAGACACCAAATTATATTTACAAATTGCGGGTATGGATTCAGGAGTTGATACTCACCAAAAATCATTACTCGTTGGGACCATGTTGGCCCAAGACTTGACGCAAGCCTGTTTGGCAATTTTCCAAATACGAACTGACCCGTCGCAACTGGACGATGCCTAGTGACGACAACATTTTTTTTTAAACAATTGAAGTACCAAATAATCATCGGTTAATATTTTCTTTGGGAAATGTGGATTCGATTGGTTGACCACAAGAGTATATATTTAAGATTTTTGTGAAATGTTTTACCGCGAATTCCATCAACGGATCCAGATCCACACTTAGAACTGGTGCGGTATGACCCAAAAGCACTTTGAAACTATTATCGAGCACCTTCACGACCTTCATTGAGAAATCGCTGAAAATTTCAAAATGGAAGAAAACAGAAAAAGTCTGGTAACAATATTTTTTTACATCTTCAGAACCACAGCAATCCATCATTGATTGAGACGATAGTTTGGAACATATTTCACTCAAGTTTACAAATTAGAAAAACAATTTGTCTCACCTGGATCCTGCCAACAAATAGGCACCATCCTTGCTCAGACACATATGGTTGACCGGTCCAGCGAAGCGAGTGATTAATCCGTCGGCGCTCGAATCAGGAAACGTGTAGGCCAAGATACTGTTGGCATCGGTCGCCACCATGAACCGCTTGTTCTGTTCGCAAGAAAAATTATTTGATCAATCAATTGAAATTCTCGTTTCATTTGTCGAAAGTTGACAGTTACCAGAACAGAAAATCCTCCATGGGCGAACGACGGAAGATACAGTACTTGGTCGTGCATAATTTATTTGTAAAGTTCGCCTTCACACTCAGTACAGTACAGCCCACTCAGTACAGTACTGGATTTTGACAGCATCGATGAATGGCTCATAATTCATTTCTACCTTGAACACAATCGAGTAAGCGTTGTCTCCGACATGTTTGTATTCTGGATCGTCGTCCACGAGGTCCTTCCACATTCGAACATCGCCGTCGCCACCGCAAGTGAGTACAATGCTGAATGAAAAAGAATCACAGAACCTCAGGTGGGTTTTGGGGAACTGAGACTCCTCAATTGTGAGACCATGAGCAAAGAACACTTAACAATATCATTTAAAGAAAAAGCCCATTGGATTGTTGGAGAAACATACTTTCCAGTGTCGTCATAGCAGAGTGATGTGTGCCCCTCACTGTGAGCATATCGCATGCCAACTTTTGTGTCCGCCATAATATATTCCTGTCGTAATGAGAAAAATGATTACAATTTGCTCGAATCGGGTCAGATTAGAATTTTAGAAAGACGATCAAAGATCCCGGCCCGATGGATCCGTAGCTATCTCACTTCCGGTTTTACCCAGGAGAATTCCCGCCAAAATTTCACATTGTAGACGATTCGTAATGTGCCGACCTCTGGTGGTCGACCGGTAACGATCGAATCGTCTAATTTATTGATTTTTCTCATCGATTTGTGAGGTTTCATTTGGTTCTTGGGCATGTTCATATTGTATTTTTAGTAACCAAGACTTTGGCGAACTTCAAATTTCAAACGTCCGTCTTTAGACTTGTCTGAAGCAATAGACAAAATCGAAAAAATTATACCCCTTTCAGCTCCGATTAGAGATGTAATAGAGTAGAGAGCGATATAAGCGATGTGATGTGGATTACATTCTATTGGACGAAATTGTGTACAAATAATAAAGATGAGTTGTCAATTAAATTGAGCATTGCCTTTGTGTTTTACTTTAGAATATCTTTGCCCTTGGCAGAAGTTGGCATAGCTGTCACATGGTGGCAGCAACACTTGACCGGAAACAGGCCGTTGTCGAACCCAAAATGTCGTTCACATAGATGATCTCATCAGGATTCAAATAAAATGCGTGGACATTGTGCCACATTACTAATGGAATGGCTTCGTTGCGTGTGTTTAAAAATATTAACGCACCCTGTCTAAATAAAGATTGGTTTAATTTCAGTGAACGTTGTGTAATGGCGGCGGGTAAAGTTGTGTCAGTTGGAGACTGTTAACATTTTCGGGGTTTTCACCAAATTTTGACCAGACTACTTGGATTTTCATGTGATCATATATTATTTTAAACAATTCTCTCGTTCCGGTTTAGGAAATTGTCGCGCAGTGAGTTCAAAATCGTTTCTAAGCAGGACAGTTAGTGCGTGGAGTTGTGCCGAAAATGAGGGCGCACTCGGCAATGGCTGACATGAATAACAGCAGTGTGGCCTACAAATCGAGTTGCTCTTAAATAAACTTAGCTGGTGAGCCGCCGCACATTGATGTTGCCAAAAAGAAAATATAAAGGAATACCTCTATTTCGAGTTATACTGGATTATTAACAGACATTGTGCAGGCGATCTCGCGAACTTTCCCAGCTGTTCATAAGGTAAGCTCGGTTTTGTGCGTTTTGGAATGGAGATTGTGGCGGGACAATTTTAGGGTTTGGCCTCGGTCGGTCGCTAGGTTAAAATTTTTAATAGCCGATGCGTGTAAGTAGGTAGTGTTATTCCTTCACTACGTACTTAACAGCTGTGGGTTTCCTTAGTACCGAACGATTCTGAACGATCCAGGTGCGTCGACAGCTGGTAACACTACTTTTATGTGAACCGTATTGAGTTGAAATTGCTTCCGATGGCCCCACAACCAAAACAAGATATGTTCTCTTTCGCAAATTGTTTGATCCTTTGCAAATTGGTCAGATAGACAGTTTGTAGGCAACAAATGACATTATAGCTTGGTCGTTTTTATAATTTACAAAGCAGTTTAAAAAAAAAATTAACAATTGACGGACTGTGGTTCGGCGGTCCCGGGTTCGATTCCCGGCGCGGGCTCTCGATTATTCGATCCCGGGGTACTGATGAAAATGTGCCTCTCACATAGTGCCTAAGCACTGAGAGGGGTACAGCATCTTCCTGTTGTGATTTACACTTCAGTGAATTAAAAAACAAAAAAAAACAATGTCTTATTTCACCTAAGATAAGATATTACGTTTATTTAGTTAAATATATCTGAATCCGATTTTGCAGTTTTTCTTGTATGGTAACGTACTTGTTCTGCAAATATCTGAAAACCAAATTGTAACATACAATTACAAATTTTACCCTCAAGCAGCCCCCAAGACAAGAGAGGGGCCTATGGCATACTTACTGAAAAGTTACTGTTGAGAAGAAATCTGAGAATTTACTCAAGTAGATAAGAAAGAAATCTATGCCCACTCTATTTGAGCTCATGTTCCCAAGCACCTTTATTAGCTGACGTACGTTTATCGATCGATTTCGAGTGAACTGTTGCAATCATTGCAATCAACATTCTTGTCCGTTTTTAGAATCGTGAGTAGTTCTTATATGTACATCTACAGTAAGTGCTTGAACAGTGTTGGTGTGTTTCACATAGAATCTATATACTTCTAGTACAGTACGATTACCAATATCGACGGTCTGGTCGTTTATTTGTGGTTCCTCCAGTATATAATTTTTTACTTGTTTGTTGATTTCATACAGTGAACACTTGTTAAGTTTGTATTACAATACATAAACAGAATTTCCAGTAAAGCGGTGTTTGCACGACGGGGATGTTTAAACACCAACAACAAAAAATTAGCCCGAAAGTTGTCGGAAGAAGTGAGCGCATGTGTCTACAAAAATTTTCACATTCTGTTTTTTTTATGGCGCTAACGTCTGACATGAAAAAGTATAGTTTCCTGGATTTTCGAACTACCTTATTCATTAAGGATTGCACTGAAAATATGATTAATAATGATAAGGGTCGACAGTGTTTTCAGTTGTTGATACGTGAGTTTTTCATTCCGTCGAACGCTAATCCCCTGGAAATGTACGTCACATTGACGACTTAAGACTTTCCGTAGCCATGCATATCTGCAACACCTTTTAACACGTCATTTCTTCTGTAAAGCAATAGATCCTGCTGAGGCCAGGAGTCCAAATATGTGAGACTCAATTACAATTACAATATGTACCTACAAGCAACCCCGGATGGGGCCTATGGCGGAGGTCGAATGACCAGTTAAGGACAAAAGTGTGGTTATCCTAAGAGGCTTTTGCCATTCACTGGCGCAAATTTGGAATTCAAGCAAATATTTGAACTGATCCTGCCCATTTTGTGCTAAAATATTTCAATGGAAAATAATACCTTTAATGAAAGCGACACTGTCAGAAAAATAGCTCACGGGTCTTGACACGATGCGGAGCCTTTCAAATATTGTATATAGCCGGCAGTCACGATATACTGTATATTTACGAAGTGCCAGATATCACTAATCCTTGGCAATCAAATGTCGGTTCAACATCGAAGTTAGCGTGTAGCGTAGACCAGTACGTGCTGTTTGGTGGGAAAATTCGCCTGCCTCCGCTTATTTGTTTTTGTGACAGAATGTCCAACTCAATTTCCTGCTCGAGACGTCTACATTTAATCCCCATTTCGCAACAGTGAGTGGTGGAGACGTCACGTCACCCACCGCCTATCGCGAGCTACTGGATGACTCGAATCATTCAGATCAAGGAACTGAGTAGAGGGCGTTGTCTACGAGGAAGTGCCATACTTTAGGCAAAACTCACGTTCGATGATCCGATGGCGACCAATCGATGACCATCATTACTCGTTTGGAGTTTTGAGGAAAGTGAATATGAGTCAGAATGTGTTAGAGTAAACTTGTAATTTGTAAAGCTATCGCAGGAGGAAGGAAATTTTTGTGTACACATAATATGTATTAATAGCTTAAGTTCCTATCACAAAAATTACCGATATTTTCATAAGGCCAATGGCAATTGTGAACTAAAATTGCTAATTAATGAAATTCTATTCTATTAATGAATGGCCATTCTATTTTTAAACTATTAGTTTAAAACAAATAATTCGCCATGGTTTTCGCCATTAAATCTAATTAATGCTGACGGTGTTAAAAAAACATGTTTTAAAAGTTGATTAAGGAGGCTTACCAGCTTTCTAGCAACAAAGGTCAAAAAAGCATTTTTTGGGATTGTCTAAAACTCGTAAAAATGAGATTTGTTAAATGTTTGAATTAATTTGAAATGACAATTCACAAATAAAATATTTGATAGTTAAGATTGGGGGTTGAAAAAAACGAGTACGCTTAAATTTGCAACACCAAAACTTTGATCAAAGTTTAGCGATAGCAGCACCACCGTACGAGGCGCCAATATTCCCCATAAATTTTGAACGAGCGCCTGACCCAAATTAGCTGTGACAAAAATCTAAATAACGAGATAGGCGACTACTCACTCCACAACATAAATCCTACAAACTAACTACAAACTTGTTTTTTGTTGTTAATTTTGTTATGTGCTCCTTTCTATCCGAGCCGTGCCATCTTCTGCAAATGATTACACAATTTATATATTTGTAACTGAGACGGCGTAACGAGATTTGTATATGAATTGGTTTTACCGGAGCAGAGCGTTTAAACGTCAGATATTTTACCCCTTACACAATCTTTTGGGGTCACCCACGTATGTGTTTCACATTTCATTATTCTTTTGCCGAATTTGAAGCAGGCTGGTAGTTGAGGCGGGGGGGAAATGCTCGACTATGTCGTACTGGTTTAGTTAGTGGCCAGTCATTCCCGCAGTGTGTACTATTCTGTATATATACGCGGAACGATGATCCCAGATCGGTATGATATGCTCATCATGCATTTGTGTAGAGTGTACCACCGTACACATCTAAAAACAGTTTAGGCGAACAATTGGAGCACATCAAGCAACAACGACGTTGCTCTCTCTCTCTCGCCGGTGGGTCTGGGCGATTGCTGATTGTTGTCTCGGACGGACTACCTGCTGGCGCGAGATATGGGACACTCACTCGGACGTTCGGAGAAGGTATTGCACTCGGCGAAAATGAGGCTTTCTCATTTTTTTTAAATATTGTGCTGCCCCCTTCCCATCCACTTGAGACCCCTTTCCTCCTATACCTGGTCGGGACGCTTTTCCTCAGGCTTCGCGTAAGAAGCAAGTATAATATAGGAAGTAAGGTAGAAGTCGTTGGATAAAATACTTAGAGGAAGGTGAAGATTGAATGGACGCAATCAAGAACGACTATGAGTGGCAAAATTGTGGCAAAATTGTGATTTAATTTTGGCGACTTTTTGAGAGTCGCCAAAATTAAATCACAATTTTGCCACTCATAGTCGTTCTTGATTGCGTCCATTCAATCTTCACCTTCCTCTAAGCAAGTATAATAATCTGAAATTCAACTTTGCTTTTTGATTCTATATAATGTATCGTGAAATATCAATTAAATACCTCAGCGATTATTAATTTCAGAGACTTTGGATGACATCACTCTATGAAGGGCCATAAAAACATGTGATTCAAACAGTTGATTTGCGGTCCTTTAGCAGTCGTGTCACAGTGATTTAAAAATAATAATCATTAGTTATCGAGTTACCATACCTTCGAGCTTTTCGAAGTGTCCATAAAAGTATGGGCCGGGTGGTCTCATTAGGCTAGTGTGTTTGCTAGTAACACGTACTTGTAAAGATTGTCTACGTTTTCAAATAGCTTCTTTATGAGTTCTCTCTCTTGTTCAGATTTCGGTTTCGGTAAGCCACCAGTGGAAGCTCGTCAATTGAGGCCATTGAGGATTTGGCATTCGGTTATTATCAGAGTAGGGTATCGTTAAACGGCGAAATTGGGATTGCCCTAGTTGTGGAGTTTTGTTTAAAGACGAGCCAAGTTTGAATCTGTTATTGTTTCACTCCAGACGAGACTTTTGTCGTGAATTATTAAAACTAGCCAAAAATCATACTAAGACTCTGGATTTGATATTCAGGATAATCCAGAAAGTACATACAGTGCATGTATTAGCAATTGCAACGCTGGAAACGTTGACAGAAAAACGGTTACAAGACCATTAATTAAATATTGAACAATATTTACTAATGAGACTTTGAAAATTACAGTATAATAATGAAGTAGTATAATACTTCAATTACCAACTGTATGAAAAATAACTTTTAATAGCCCATGTATTAGTTATTCTATCTTATCCTAAAAATAATTTGAAAAAATATATTTTAATGTATTTGTACAAAGGGGGTCTCGGTGGTGTAATGGTTAGCGTGTCGAGCTGTTATTCCCGAGATCGCGGGTTCGATTCCCGACCGAGACC
>JAQGBY010000088.1:0-69552 GCA_034698785.1 Mycogona germanica
TGGCCGCCGCCACCACCAACAACAGACCACCAGAGATCAAGCCTGTCTGTGTTTATCTTTACAACAGTTATATCATTATGATAAGCTTGAAAGGATTATGCTTAATGATCCCAACGTCATCAGGTATCTCACCTGCAAGGGTGGAGAACTGTTCCTCGTCGACGACTCGTATGGCGTTTTTGGTTACATAGGTCGTCGTACACTGGTGAATTTGTTAGTCTTAATTTAATTTTTGTTATTTTTGCCGAAATGCCTTTTGATTAAGATAGAGATCCCTTTTTCATAATAGGTAGACAATATGTCAAAATAGTGTATAGTTGCTAGTTTAATTTGGTTTATTTAGCTAATATTTTGCCTTCATGTGTTGAATTGTCAACTTGTCTTTGGAATTGTGGTTGATATCTGTCGAATTCTCGTGCTGCCTTAATTTGCATTTGCGCGGCTAGTGAGTGACAACCCCCCCTACCGAGTGGTGTACTGAGCAGGAGGGGGCGAACTGGTTTTTAAGAACCAAAAACCAAACCTTTTTGGTGACCAAAAAAAAAATGAAGAGCGGATTTTAAATGGGATTTTAACTGTTTTAACAAAGAACGCTGGATAGTGACAAAGAAATGACAACCCCACACTGACTGTTTTCTGAATGGGAGGAAAAGGGCGCGGGTTATAAAGGGGAAGAGAGGAGGAGGGAGAGACAGCAATGAAAGACGCGGGTAAAGTGGAGGAAGTTGGATGGAGAAATGAGAAGATCGGAGATGAGCCGCGAGCAGGATGAGTGATGTATTGGGGGGAGGACAATCAATAAAGAAGAAAGGGAGAAAGAAAGAAAGCGGGCTTTGAAGAGATGAGGCTAATGAGGGAAAAATGACCATTGGGTGGCGGGCTAAGGACACCTTTTGACCTTTTGATTGAGATAATCCTGTATATATAGGTATATATTTTAAAGTTATAAACTTGGAATATATTTCTCTCTTATTTTACTTCTTCTCATTTATCTTTCTTCGACAAATTTTCTTATAACGTCCATAAAATGTTCTACTGTTTATATTTTTTATTTAGATAATTAATACTGATGCTCTTTTCCGAAATATAAATATTTTTTCTACGGAATATTGCGTCGTTAGAGCAGGGATCTGAGGAGGATAAAATAGAGTTGAGCATCTTCTCCATATATGCACAAAAAAGTTGCAACAACCCGTGTTGCGTAAGGTCGCAGCAATATTGGTTAGTTTTTATCGTGACTCCGTCGGACTGAGCTTGCTGAGGAGGAGGAGGTTAGGTGGACGGCCATCGCACACAAAAAATGCCGCAGGGCCAGCTCTGGATGTCCTGTCCAACCCACCACCACCACCACCACCACCTCCTCCCATCCCCCTCCACCAGTACGTGCGTCCATAGTAAGGCCGGGCACGTCCGTTGGCTTAGGCGCATGCGTATGTCGCACGCGCCCTTCGTGTGACATTTCTATTCGCCAAATTGGTTTTTCCCGGTGTGTGTCTCTCTCTTTCTCTCCTTCCGTCGTAGGCTCCAAAAACGATGGTCCACCCCAGGTTCAACTTTCCTCCATTCTTCCCCCGAACCTTCCCTGCACCCCGACCCCCCCCCAAGAATGCAGATCTTTAAATTGGATTTAGAAAGTAGCCTATCCTCCTCTCTGCCATGGACCTTCCGCATTTTTCTTCTCCACCATGTTTCGGAACGATCCCTCGGCCCACCTATACCTCACAATCCAGAGCAAGACCCCTTTCATCACCCCCACCCATCTCCACTTGTGTGTCAGTGATGCGCTGGAGATGTCTTTATTAGGAATGGCGGAAGTGGAAAACGGAAGGTGTTTGAGGAAATGGTGTCGCAGAATATTTTTTTAAATTCACTGTAGTGTATAGTGTAATCCTGTAGCGCACCCTCTTGGTGCTAAGGGACTATGTGAGGGGTAGGTACATTTTCACCAGTACCCCTGGATCGAATAATTGAGAGCCCGCGCCAGGAATCGAACCCGGGACCACCGAACCGTAAGTCGGGGCGTTGCAGACATCCAAATTTGTTTTGCCAATTTATCAAGTCCATATGATGCAAGTTCGATAGTCTTATATCGAATACTGTCTTGTTCTAGTTTTGTGGTAGAGATAGATCATGACATCTTTATCGTCTTCCATTGAATGAGATTTAAGTAAGATTAAGAACCTGTTAGGAAATGACTATTTTGAAGTCTTCGTAAGTACTTTAGTTCCATGAATAGCGTATGTTATGGTGTAAAATTTATTCTCCAGAAATTTTTTAAATGGGCAGCTAACATTGAAAGTCAAATTAAGACTCTTGATTTACAGATTGGATCCATCTTGTGCCTAATTTGTTGTAGGGGATGATGAAATTTGCGGACAACCAAAATTGAAATGCTCGACGTCATGTATTCCCTTAAATCACCCTTGCATGATCTGAGCTCCGCGAGCCAACGTTCAGGGGCAGCAGATTACCATCGCGACGCGCGATTATTGTCCACCCTAATCTACAGTAGTCTACCAAGATAAACAGTTGTCATAGTAACGCTGAATAACTGAGAACGGTGTTAGACCAACCTTAACGACTTAATGTTTATAATGTGTTACAGCCAGGCGACGATGTTGTCACCTCTAATGACTATTATTGTGCCACCAAATTTGAACGAAATTTATTATTTATGACGCGTCAGTTGTCGAATAAAATATAGGGGGCGACAGAATGTTGATGCATATCGATTAGCAAACAATGATGAAAATATTCGTTGACTGTCTAAAGGCAACCCGATCAAACGTCTACCTCTTAAGGACACCTCAGACTAATGTAATGTTTTAGTTTTGGTAGCAAGGTAGTAGTTTGAATCACGTTTGACGTAAGAATGACGTATGAAATGTCGAATCTGTGGTCTGTTGAATCGTTTGCTCCAGGGGAGAGAAAAAAGCGCAAACCTATTTATGTAATCTATTTGAATATATTTATTTTCGTGGTGGTGGTGATGGTTTATGAGAACGTGTATACATTTTGTATGGTGTATGAGTTTCCTTTGGAATTGAAAAGAAAAATGAGTTCCCGTATTATGTATGGCAGGGTGAATGATATTGGCACCGCGAAAATCGACTTTCTTCTACGATATTGTTTGTAAGGCTTATTATTGTTAGTTCTCGCGATGAATGCCTGTCAAGAGCTATAGTAACGAGTTGGGGAGCCACAAAATATGGTGACGGATACATTAGACTATTGTTGGGGGGAGGGGGAATGGGGAGGGGAGAGACGACTGGTTGAGAATAAAGTGTTCCATATTTTTATATTTTTTTTTGTTCGTCTTGTCATGAGGTAGGTATACAAAAATATGTGAGTATGAGTTTCTCGCTCTCTCGGTTTGCGAAAGAATGAGAAATACTGGAATATAGAGACAAAGATGAGCTGCGAGCGAGAGAAAAGGAGGCCCCGGTAAAGACGTAAAGTGATAGAGAGCCGATCTGAGCGCCACCTTAGTCTTAAGAATTATTCACCACTCACCTCCATCTCCACGGGATGGTAAATCTTATATGTTGACATAACGAATGACATTGAGGTGAATCTCAATGTCAAAAGTGGTTGTTGTTTGGGAATCCGTGCTAATCGACCCCCCCTGATAGAGGAATGGATTACTGATTCTACTCCAACACCGTTCATTCGACAGACTAAAGAAAGAGAATTGCGCCTTTTCGAAAGAAGAAGCACTATATGCGATCCAACAATTTTTTCCTCCATCTTTTTATATAGCGAGGTTATCACCTATTGAAATTTGAATGCTCGATCGACTCCTTCCATTCGTCATACGGTATATATATATATATATATATATATGTACACACTTATTTATTATATTAATAGACACGACGTGTGTGTGTGTGTGTGTGTTGGAGGTTGTCCTTAGATCGGTGGTGCCGAGCGCGACTACGTTGATGGAATATTCGAAAATATATATATATATATACGGGGACAGATTCAAATAGCGTGGTTGCGTTTTCGAAATATCCTACCTGGGATTGCTCGCCCAAATGCGCGTCAATACGATCGAATTCCGAATAAAAAGGATGTTGGATGATGCGAGGCGGATTTCAGTGACGAAACTAGGTTGCTCTTTGTCGTCGACAAAAACAGACACTTATTTTATTGTAGGAACACTCGTGCTCGAATTCTGTTTGAATGGAGTCATTTTTGGAATTGCGGCATCGCATTTCGTACACATTAGAAAAGATTATTTTGTACGTGGTGCGCTAGTTTGGTCAGTGGTTGAGTTCCAAAAATGTAATATATTTTGGTTGTGACTAATTTAGCCAACAGTGTTTCATCTGCTGATCAACAAAGATTTTTTATAAACATAACGTATCTTAACATAACGTTTATGCCGAAATGTGGTTTCAATTAATTCGATTTAAAATGTATCCAGCATTTGATCAAAATCTGCATGCGTAACATTTCTATTAGACAATATCGAGTACTATTGATATTAAACGAAGTTGGTTGTGCTGTGTGTGCTTCGATAGCTCACCAACAGCGCAACGTAGTGCCATGAAGTTAACACTGGAAGTAGTTTCGCAACTTCTATGGACACCGCAACTTATTTCAGGTATCTGTGTTGTTGCGTTCATGAAATATGCCTTTAATTGAATACAAAAACATTACATCGAGGTGGACGTCGACTGTAGAGTAGAGTAGAGAAGAGAATAGGTTGCATGGTAGGAGTGGAAGAAAGAGAATTCTGTTAACAGTTAAGTGTCTATAAATCGTTAGTGATCTATTCGATTGTTTATAATCGACGATGTAGTCGGGTCAATCCATTTTTCTTGTACAAAAATAAATGCAATGCTTGTCTTATGAATATGATGTCAGGTGTATCGGTAGTTCGCAGTCGATTGTTTCGTCTCAAATCTCCAATAATTGAGTGGAAAAACGATATCGCCGACAAAGAATGTACCTAGTACATGTTAGTCGAAGCTCGCTAGCTGACAGGAATTTCTTGATTTGTCTTCCGGCGACCTGACGCGCAAAACTTGGATAATTCTTTTCTATCTCCAGTGTCTCCATCTTGGAATGTACAGTCAACGTGAATGCAAACATCGTCTGTAGATAATTCGTCTCGAAAAACAATCCGTCTTTTTCGCCTATTTTTCTGTTGACTCCTGTTGAGAACTGCTTGTTTTTGTGTGTCTCGTCTCCGGGACTGTTTTTCTTGGGGAATTTGTTATTTCGGCACTTCCGATCGCAGCTCTGTCATTCCGAGGCAACTGTTTCTTAACTTTCTATTCGTGTATTTTGTGGTGTCTTTGTCTTGACTAGCAGAATTTTATAAACAAGATGGCCGATGTCGACTTGGCCTTCGTGACCCAACCAGATGGATTTTAATGCTCCTTTTAGAAACTGTTCTCTGAGATGGCGGTGTACATGCACCTGTTATGTACAGTGTTACAGGATTGTACTTCCGGTACTATGGAGTTTCCAATCTCGTTTGAAGTATGTCAAATGAATTTGAAGGCTTTGATAAAGATTCTTTGAAATTTTATAAGTTTGGGGTTCTCCAATGTGTCTTGCATCGTGATGTTGTTAAGAAAAAAGTCAGTTAGTTATTCCTTAGGAGTTTGAGTTGAAGTGCCAACTTGTAGTGATCAGTAATACAGGTCGCTTAAAATAAAATTTTGGAGTATTTATTGAACCATCCTCCTCTTCCTCCTCCTTCTCCTGCAGAGAACAGGCCATCAGTGTGCAGTTTGCAATGCTTTTTTGAGACAGGTGCAGAGAGTCGCTGACGAATGGCCGTGGATAGTTGAGACAGACGAAATATTGTGTTCGAAAACACGTTGTACTTAAGACGTCGTCTGTCGTGGCGATATTCGGGTTGGGCGGTCGTCGCCGGGATCAGGGGAAGAAGTTTTTATTTGGCAGGGTGGACCCACTTTTCCTAAGTGGAAGCCGGGGACATGAAATTATTTTTTTTTTTTAAATATCTCTTCTCATCCAATTGCCTTGCGGCAAAAACTGGCAGTTTAACCCTGAGAAGCTGAAACTGGGTATGATTCTTAATTGAATTCCCATTTATACGTTCTGCTTCATGGAAATGTCAGTTTGTTTGGGTCTGACGATCACAATACGTTTTAAATTGACGCATGTGTTTGACCAAAACTAAATAAGCTCTACTATGAATTAGGCCTCAGCACACGACGCCACCTGAAATCAAATGTCCATTCGAAATTCGAAATGATGCATTTGAAATTACAATATGTACCCACAAGTACTATGGCTGGGGTCGAACGACCAGTTTAAGGACAAAGGTGTCTCTGAGATATTTGTTAAGGAGGTCCACCAGCGTGTTCACCCTAAAAAAAAACCCAGGAGGCGACCTGGTAATTTTGCCTAGCTCAGGCTGAGTATAAGCTACCTAGGTAGGGATCTTTAACGTGTACCTGACATCATACAGACACGGCTCCCACGGCTTTACTTCCATTCCGAAGGAAGGCGTGCGTAGGAATTTCTCACGCCCGAAAAATTCCATAGGTGTCGGTCGGGAATTGAACCCGCAAACACGGGAATAACAGCTCGACACGCTAACCACCGAAGTCAAATAGTGTCAATTCGAATTGCCTAAACGCTGGGTTTGAAAATCTCATTTTCATTAATAAGCACCAGCAGAATTGCAAGTCTGTTCGTGTCGAATCTGCGACGTATGAATTCCGGTTTGTTGTTTGCTGGAAATCCTCATCACGGGTACCCGGGTAATAAATCGACCCCGGCAGCGGAAAGTGAACTCTCCTAGCTAGGGACGAGCAGGAGGGCGGCCGGGTTCGATGTATTTCGCTCGCGGCCGGTTTTGCGCTGGAGCGTCGTGTGTGCGTGCTCTCGATTGTACGACGCGCGCGCGCGCGGTGGCGGATGAATATACGGCGTTCCGGCGGTAAAAGGAACGCGTCTCTCTCTAGCACGCGCATGCGGAAAACCCCTCGACCGTGGAAGCCGGCTTGTTACGTTTTCGGCGGCGCGCGCCAACGAATTTTCACCGTCTTTCTCTCGCTCTTCCTCCCGCGCACGACCACTGACTTCGCGAATTCCGGCACCGCTATGCCGTCTCCGCTCGCTGCCGACGCGGCATAACCGGCGACAAACGCCCGCGTAATTTGGAAGCTGCGCGCTGCTGTCGCGTCTCCGGGAAAAATATTACAACGCGCGCGAAAATTTAGCCGTGTGTTGTGCGCGCGCGTGCCGCATTTTGGAGACGACGCCGCAAACCCTTCTGTTTGACAATCATCGCGACGAATTCGTGCTCATCCCCCCCCCCGTTCCCTCACACGCTCTCTGCTGTGACTATTTTCTAGAAATATATAGATATAAAATAATTGTCAATCTTTGTAGGTTGTGGTGTGTATGTTATCTATTAATTAGACAGGTGGTTCTGGAATAAAATATTTTTTCACGGGTCGCGAGAAACGCCCACCAACCAAAAACCGTTTGTTCCGCGAAACAATTTCAATCGGAAATAACTCTCACGATCGAATTTTTTCACGGGTGCGTTTTCTTTTCGACAAAATTTTTCGTGAGTAGTGTGTGTGTTTGTGTAAGTGTGCGCGTGTAATTTTTTTTAGTTTTTAGCCACGACGTGGAATTTTATTCGATCTGTGTCCTTCGGTGTGTTTTTTGCTGCTGAAACTAATTACTGCGTTTTCGCGTCGATTTGTGGTGCAAAGTCCGCCTTTTCGCTGTTCGCGCTCTTCGGTCGTTCGTCTACCGTTTGACGGCATCTCGTCAGTTGTTTCGCGGGTTTGAAAAAAGGCTTCTTTTTCATTTTACGTTTACTGTAATAATACAGACGAATCTGTGTGTTGGCGAATCACGATTTTAATTCGAAATCTGAACAATTGCCGGACCAGGACCGCTTAATTCGGGCGCCGGTTTCTTCGCTCTGTTTGTGAACCCAATCGAAAAACTAGAAATAAACGCGCGCGCCACGCAAACAAATTGACAGTTTTTGGAACTAAATTTGCCCGTTCGTGGATATTTTTTACTTGTGGAGTTTCTGCGCTTCATTCCTCGTCCTGTTGCCGATTTCAGAGGTAAGATCGAAGAAGCATTTTTTAAGACCTCATCTGATTTCAACCATTGTTTATGTGCTTTTTGAGCGATTCACCTGAACCGAAAAATTTGTTTTCGCGACATGCAAATCAGTTTGTTCCCTGAAAATGTTCACTTGATTTAGAAGAAATTCTGCGTATGAATTACTAATATGATTGTACGATCATCGAAATGGACAGGTCATCAGAAGATGTCCTGCTCATGGATAAAATGTTCTGTCCAATGAATGTTAACTAATATTCATTGGGCGTTTAATGGATAGGTCTCGTCTGAGACCCATAAATAGGTCTTAGGTCAGTCTCTGTATTATTTGAATGAACATTTCGTTCAAAGGATTATGAGTTTTGGTTAGTGTTTGATTACTCTGAAACAAGTAGATTAAGAATAGTGAAGTCAAGAAGCTAAAATTCCGTTCATGCATTATTGGAATTTGGATTTGAAGGGGTGTGTTTGTATCACCTACAGTTTTTATTTTAAAAAATCTCTTCTGGAAGAAACACACCTCATTATGATACAAGGAAGGAATAACATACTTTTTTAATAGGTATGTTGTGCTTTACAAGAGCAAACACTTTAACACACTTTAAAATTTGTTTTTCGATTGTGGTTCGGCCATTTTTAAACTCTGCCCTTTTTCGCCCTGCGCGCATTTGTCAATATTAAAAATGCAATTTGCATATTTCGGAAAAACTGTTCGGCAGAAATATCTTATTGATTGTTTTCTTTTAACAATAGTGCATTGTTCTGGAATGTGATTTGCCTTTTCGTATTTGTAAAAAAAATCTGAAATGAATAAGACATGTTTTACAACCGAGCGATTAAAATTGTTCTCATGGCAACGTCATGTTTTTTAATCCTCATGAAGTCCGGTTCTTCTTTTGGTGGGGAAGTTGTTAGCGTTTGGCATTTTCTTAGAACAAAGGCAACTTTTAGCGCATTGCACGAGACTTGTCATAAAAAAAAATTAATTAGCCACTAAAAGAAAGCGCATTACAGAGCTAAAATGTCGGTCTTTTGAGTTTGAAGCAGAACTTAATTAATTTTAACTGTTGCTACTCAAAATGCTACAAAATAAAAAAATTCATCGCACGCCGCATGTTTCTTTCTAACCTTTATCAAAACCTCTAAGCAAATTTACATTTCATTTAAACGTTTTCTACTGCCACGACGAAATATGGTTGTTTACAGAACTAGCAAATTGGTAAAAATTTGTCTGTTATTTCAATTTGATTTTTTCTTTAAATTTGTAGTTGTTCCCGGGGGAGGCGGGGGTGGGGTGGGGGTGAATTCGAAATGCAGTTTCGGCACAATAAACAATCGATTTCGACTATTTATTTTTTGTTCTCGCTGCCGAGGCTCGGGTTTTGAAACACAATTCGTATCGAGGCATATTGATTAACAGTTGACAAGTGCAGTGCTGCCGTACGCGCCTCGCTTTATCCCCTCACCCCCTCACCCCCCACACACACCCTCTTCTATTTCATCTCTTCTCTCCCTTCAACCCACCCTCACCCTCTATTTTCATCACCTCATTTGCACGGAGCACCCCCACCCCCACAACCTTTCCTGCATGACATTAGTCTGGGCGCAAATTAGCGCCGCGACTAGTTTTACCAACAATTTGGATATATCTTTAGTGGACGTAATTTGCGAACTCACCCCAAATTTCAATATTTTTCAATTTTCTTTTATTAACGAAGTCTAATCGGCGGTTAATCATATACTATATGACGGGGGTCGTCCATGGAATTGTCGCACGCCTATACGGAATTTCTTATCGAGTTGACGACGCTGCCATGAGCAAAGATCACCGAATTTAATGCTCCAACTTGCGCGCACCAAAATATTACAAGACGCCCCGGTTCTGTCCATGTACGAATGTGGAATACTAGAGCGGTTGAAAGACCGAAGAAATGCGACTTAGAAACAGCAGAAATCACACGAAGAGCTTGCCCACCACCACCACCACCTCCAGGAATAAATAAAATAAATACCCCCTCCCCAAAACTATTAAAGCTTCTCCATAGACTGCAATACATTCGGTGTGGAGTTTGTGGACTTCGAGAATATGCTCACTAAAGATATTCACTTGGGTTTCTTTGATGGGCGCGTTTGCAATTTGACAAAACCGACTTGTGATGGCAAGGAGACGTTTTGCTGATTTTCGAGCCAGATATGTTGGAAGTAATTATTTTAATAATGTGGATCCCAATTCATTAACCGATAACGATTAAATCAGTTACTTAAGTGTGGGAAGTTTCAATTTTGATAGGAGTTATAATTTCAATGAAGTCCTGCATCTGATTTCTAGTCACTGAGTTCCCCTTTAAGAGAGCGATGGTCCGAACCATGCATACATGTCAAGGTGCTTTTCTGGTGATGTGGTCAAACGAAATCGCAACCGACATGTCCTAAGTCAGATGATAAATCGTGTGAGGCCGTTTCACATGATACTATGTGTCCACGTTACGTCAAGATGAGCCACGAAAAATGTCCACCGATTTTTGGGGGCTTTTTTGGATCAGTTTTTTGGTCGAGGTCATAAACCCCATCACACACAGTTTGACTCTGTGAACTCAATCAACACCCAGTAAAAGTCCCATTAATTACGAGTATGGTCCTGCGATTTATTTTCTCAGTGTTAAATGTATTTTTCTTCAAATTTTGAATACTTTTTACTTTTGGAGGAGGGGGGAAGTTTTCGGTTTTCCACTACGATCAAAACACGCGCTCGTTCTTTATTGAAAATCGAATCTCCAGCCAAATGTCATCCGTCAAAAACGTTCGATTGTTTCGCAGCGTGGATTTTTTTTGCTTTTTTATATGCCGCTCGTCACCGCCGTCACCGTGCCTCAGAGGGCGCTCGTGTCACCATTCTATTTTGAAGGGATAGTTTGGGGAAAATTCGGTTACCTAAATCGATAAAGTCCGCTTATTTACGATCATATAATATTGTTTAATCTTGCAGTGGTCGATTCATTGATGTGGAATCTAGTGATTAGCGCCATCTAGCGGATATGTAACACGTGTTTGCACAAGTTGAATATGAGTGTTGGAAGTTTCAACCTCCTTGTCGTGGTGTTCTATTTTTCTTCGTGATTTTTCTACTTGTTGAGAAATAATCGCGAGATCAAAGTTCGGATAAAGTCGGGACTCTGTTCTCGACCAAATTTAGAAATCTTATTTTTAGCAGTGTTTTAAGGTGTGCCAACGTCTTTGTCCTAAAATCCCTCCTGGAAGTCACTTGGTAATTCTGGCTATTCTTGGCTCGCTACCTAGAATGGGAGTGTTGGATTAAGCCTGGTAGGGGCCTCTTGGATGTCAAAAATGTCGCCCACCCTCCTCATAATTTTTATTTTAGGGCTACTTTTTTTTAAATATCATTTTGCTTTCGATTTTCATGTCCAATAAGTATTAATTTCAAGCGTGAGAATTTGAGAATTGTTCAAAAATATCACAGAAAGGGCGTTATCGAGTAAATTGCATAAAAGCAGTGCTTCATATTTTCCGACTCTTTTATTTCAATTTTTCGTTTCTTTGAATTAATTGATTCATCTTTTTCTATCTTCTGGAAACAAATTTACTTGATTGTATAATTTTCTTTCAATTAATTGCAATTCAACATTAATTTCAATTGATACTTTGTCGCGGGGTCCCTCTTACGGGGTCAATTTACAGTCTTTATTATTAAATCCGGGTCTAGATATGGATCTTTATCATACACCTGATATCGCACAGGCACGGGTCGAACGCTTTGCTTTCATTCCGAAGAAAGACACAAGGAGGTCTCGACCGCCGGGCGGGAATTGAACCCGCGTTCTATATGATAAACGAATTTTAGTACAATTCGAAGCACCACGAATTGCCTAGTCATCATCACTTGCTGCAATTAAAGAAAATCTTCGCAGGAACATTCGAATCGTACGTGATAAGTCCTTGCTTTTTGATTTAGTGCTTCGTGATTGGTTCGTTCACCTCGCTTCCCTCGTCCTCATCTTTAGCCAGACCCAGGCAAGCGTTTACTCGTCCAGCCCACTTTTTACGGGGATTAATTCATCTCTCTCTCTCTCTCGCTCATTAACAGGCTTAGGAGAAGTTCCCCCTCATTCGTGTGCGCATAAACATCGAATGCCCGGACAGACGCACAACCAGCGCTTTTAATTGCGCCACTGCAATTGCATTCATTTAGGACTGTTAAACGCGAGGCGCTTTCGAAAAACGCATTCCCCGAGTACGAGCCTCTTAAATTGACTTGCCTTTTTTATTTTTCGTACCACTGCAATTGCCTAACATTTATACCACCCACATGAGAGAATTTCCAATTGGGTTGCGCATGTCATTGGCGTGTATTTCGATTCGCGCGAACGTCAATTAAAAGAGTGAGAAACACAAACCAGTTTGATTGTCTCGAATAGCCGAAGATAGACTCACGTCAAAGAACGGTTCAATGGGCGTTTCACTGTTTAATTGTTAATCAAGGGCCATACCAACTTTTCCT
Source organism: Mycogona germanica (assembly GCA_034698785.1). Lineage (NCBI taxonomy): Eukaryota > Metazoa > Arthropoda > Diplopoda > Chordeumatida > Chordeumatidae > Mycogona > Mycogona germanica. The sequence continues at coordinate 12,599 of JAQGBY010000088.1, forward strand.
TTTGGACTTCGGATTTACAACAATCGTTCATCATACTGGTAGAACGCGGGTTTAATTCCGGCCGACACTTTTCGGAATGTTTCGTACGAGAAAAATTTCTACGCACACCTTCATTCGGGAAAAGAAAAAGTAAAGCCGTGGGACCCGTGTTTGTACGATATCAGGTACACGTTAAAGATCCCTACCTATGTAAACTACATGGTCGTCCACTGGTGAAGTTCTAGGGCGAACTCGCTGGTGAACCTGCTTAACACATTGCTAAAAGAAACTCAAGTTTCATCGGCCTCAAGCCCCCCCTCCTAAGAGGCGACATTGTATAGTGTTTTGCCTAACCTAGGTTTGTGTGTTAGGTGCTGTCAAGTCGTTTCCGACCTCTGGTGATACCAATTGGGTCTCTCGTAGTTGTTGCAGGTTTAGTTCTGGGTCTCTGGAGCTAGGTAGAGATTTTTAACGTTTGCCTGATATCGTAAAGACACTGCCGAAAAAAAATTGGAGGTCTCGACCGGGAATTGAACCAGCGTTCTATGATGTGTAACAGTTTACAGGTAGTCAGAGAAATTCCTGGATTGGTTCGTTTGGTGGTCGGCTCAGTTTCCACAACTCAAGACACCACCACCTCACCTCATTTCTCGGCCACCCGAAGGTCCAAGACAGACGTCTCCTCTTTACACTCACCAGCACCACCTCCCCACCCGCACCCACTCTAATGGCTAATTCACTTAATCACTTCGAGTGTTGCCACTAATTGCAAACAGTTTTTTTTTGTTTGTGTCTGTGGCTAGCCATACCACACACACACATACGTATACACTTGGCACTTGGCGAATAGAGCGGCGGCAGTTGGAGTTCATCCTGGGTGGTGGCTGCTGTTCTTCTTTTCCGCTGTCTTATTATTGTTATTTTTCTTTTTCATTTGTTTTTTACCACCATGCGTTTATCATCACCGCACCCGCCGCAATGCATTTGCACAGGGGTGTGACCTGCACAAAACGACTCGTACAAGTGCGCCATTTCTTAAGGGATCTCTTTTTTCCCCCGCCAGCACCCTTATCGGTGAATATATCCTTGACCTTTGCTGTCTAATCCATTCTCGGTGCCGGATTACACCTGTGTAGCTAAGTCGAAATTTTGGGGGTCCCTTGCAAATTGTCTTCTAACTCACATCTGATTTTACAAACTGTTTAACATCTTCAACATTTTTATATAAAGTTACATAGAAAGTGGTTATTTGCTGCTGCTTACTTAATTTTCAAATAATTTTAGAAAAATGATAATGAAATTAGCGCGAAGTGAAATTTTTTAAGATTGCTTTTAAAGAGCAACAGTTTTTGTGTAAGATACATTCTGAGAAATAATTTTATGCGACAGAAGTTTCCTAAATTATTTTAATAATTTACGCGATAATTGATAATTGACGCTATTACACATGAATTCGATTAATCACCGCAAAGGGCAATTTTATTAAAAGCCTTGAACCTAATTATATTTGTTAACACAAAAATGATGTAGTCACAATTTTGTTACGATTTTTGAAAAATTATTGAAAAACGATAAAACTGAAATTACGAGTCGCGATCTTGGGGCCAGTTTAAAAAAGACAATTTGAATTTAAGAAATTTTAGGAAACTGGTGTTGCCAAGATGATGCCAACAAGATGGCGGAGAGTTTTCAAAAGTAGGCCTTCATGGTAAATTTGGGTTGATTAAGGTTTGTCGTTTGAATCGTGACCCGCTTGCTTGCACAAACCTAAGTTTGACAAGCCGTGTGTGTTTTATGATTTCATTGTCTCGCTTTCGTAACGCCCTCCTCATAACGCCTATCACCCCCTTAAATCACACTCCACCCGCCCCCCTCTACCCCAATTCGTGAGAAATGTAATGCCACGTATCCATTACTGACAACACTATATTTGAACGTCAACCTCCAAAATTAGTTTCGCCAATTGTTTCAGTTGCACGGATTTCGGGGTCTAGTCGAATTTGTTACTCGGAACGTAACGTTACAATGAGTGTACATGTCGAAATCGAGGTTGAGTCAGTGATCAGGGTTGAAAATTTTGAATGGCTGCCGTCGGCCATGTTTACGAACAATGAGACATCATATCCCATGTACTGTAACAACAACATTTGCATCTGCGTACTGCGGTGTATGCAAATAATATTGGTCATTAAAACATGTTTTCAAACATGAGCAAAATCCCCAGTATGATCGTAGAGCTTCCATTTTTCTATTAAAGTATTGATTGGAATTTTTAAATAAAGTAAATCTACGCGTATCCTGATCCGGCAACCAGAATAATTAACTTTCCATAAAAAATTTACATATTCGCCAGATCTGTTCGATTAAAATTTTACAACGTGGATTTGTGGAATAGTTGATTTAAAAAGTAGAAAACTACTTGCGTATGTTTTGAAAAATAATAATAAATGACCAGCGGGTGGGCTTTGATCTGCTGCATTTTTACCGCCAAAGGTGTTTTGAAAAGTGTTGTTTGTTTTTATTTATTTTTTGTGAGAGGCCGACTTATTTTTATGGCAAGTAAAATCCAATTGAACATCAAATTCCATACAAAGAAACACATTTATGAGGTCGGCACTTTTGACCATTATTGAAACTGTCTTCTGTAAACTGCAGTTTTTTTTTAAATATTTTCTGTCGGCAGCGAGGCGCGAAAGGAATTTCTTTGAACTAAATAATAAAAATACATAATGCGTGTCTGGCCAATTTTCGAACGCACAAATGAAATAGAATTAAGATTTATTTTTTTTTAAAGACGAAAATGTGTTCAAATTACTTAGATGAAATTGCTTTTTTTAAACTCGGGAACTTACATTTTTGCCGTATTTATTTAGTTGTGTGCCAATGGAATAACCCTATGTTGAAGAGTCGTACGGCCAACTGACCGCACAGCGCATTACACGCACTTCGGGGATCTCAAACCCCGGTAAAGATTGGTCGTCAGAAACCAGAGAAATCATAATTACAATTGAAACCTGTGTATGCCTAATTATAAATAAGGATCTCGATCTGTATTAGTCCAACACCCAGTGCCCAATAATGATTTGAGCTTGAGAGAAAGGCGGCAACGGTTCAGAATTCGAATCCCCGTCTGGGTGGAATTAATTATTAATAGTAATATTAATCCACCCAGCTCAGAAAATCCTATTGTGTTCTATGATTTCTGAGCCCCGAGTCTCTGATCGAATCTGGAGATCGAATTGACTCCACTGTGTGACCAGAACTGTCAGACTGCGGTTGATCGGACGACAATTACGATAGTTTGTCCGCAGATGGTTGATTTTTTCTTACGAAACGGATTGGCGAGCTAGTTCTGTACAAGGGGTGGGTGGGGAAGCGACTTTTCGTCCCCTCCCCACCCCCATTTCCCCCTTAAAAAGAGTCTATTCCCTGGGTTTGTAATTACAGAAAGCGTGACCAGAGTTCACAACATTGTGTTATCGTTGGGGAATAATGATAATAATGGCCGCCTCTGCCGCCACATTGGCTCGCTTCTCCGTCTCAGTCTGAAGGCCTTTTGTATCAGCGCGCCTGCGCACACACGAGGGGGGGAGGGTCTGACGGCCAACCTGTGGCACGCGGGCCGAGCCCACAATCGGCAGGATCGGGCCACGCGCGGGCATTCAACGCGTTAACTAGTTAGGTCAAGGGACAACGTCATCGATTGGAGGGCGTTTGAGGAAGGTGCAAAAGGTTAATTTGTGAGGAAGGAACACACACCAAAGTAGATATAGAAATGACATTTAAGCGAATATATTTTTAATGGTTTACAATTGCAGTTTTGACCGGTCAAACATTTAAATTAATCGTGATGTTCAAAATCTATGTTGAAGTCGACAGAAAAAAATATATGTGAATACCAGATCTTATTTTAATAGCTGAAATTTATTTAAAGGGCCATTTACTTGATGGAGATTTTCGTGTGGCAATTTCGATCTAAACTCTTTAGTATCGCACGTTCTCGCAAAACAAGATGACAATTTTGTGGTTGTGATTGATGACTACAGGTACAAAATTAACAAATTTTGAAAAGTTCGATCGTGTAAATGACCATCTAGATTTACTGCAAGTTGAACTAGAGGGCTCGATCCACAGGACTAGGATCGACGATAGAGCGGGGCCCATCCTGAAACAATGTAGGAAATATAATAAATACTTAAGACAAAGTTGGTGATTTCTGTCTGCTCTGAGATAGCTCATCAACGGCGTAACGCAACCCACGACATTTTCACTGGATGTTGCAAATTATAGACATTGCAACTTATTTCAGGTCTTCATTTTGTTGCGTTCATTGAGATACGAATTTAACAAATAAATAATAACACTAGGTCTGCGGTAACTATCGCGTCGATGAAGTTACCATTCCGAGCATGTTGTGGCCATTTGGTGCAGACTGAAAAAATAGCATATATATATAGACACGCGGCGCCATCTACCGACATATCGGGGAGACCAAGTGGCGGGAGGTTTGAACAAAGTTGGAACAAAATGGTGGATTATGACGTCACTAAAGCAAAGTTTTTAGGACTACCGAAAACCACTATTCCACGTAGTGGTGCGCGATAGTGATAATAAATTTGATAGTGAACTATCGATAGTTTAAGAATATCGCGCCGTATTATTTTCCCACTGTTTTGTGATCTCTGGCGAAACCGGCTCCTTTAAAAAAAATTTTGATAAATATTTGTTTTGAAACCTAGACCCTCTTCTCTCACTTGTTTAACAAATATGGTTTCGATTCCGCGGTGATTCTGATGGTGAGCATCATCCATCACATCGCAATGCGATCTCGCGTCAATATATTTTGCTTTCAACACCGAATTTGTTTGTCCAGCACTTCCCCCAAAGACGTTGCCAGCCCGCGTGTGTAAGACAAATCTCTCAACGACCGTCCACTTGGCCAAGAAATAAAAAAATTATCCTCCCCCCTCTTCATTTATTCGTCGGTTCACCCTCCCCCCTTTTCCCCTTTGGAAGAAGCAAATACCTCGGCCTATCTTCTTCCCCACACCACTTTTTTTCTTCGTCCACGTCTCGCTTTTTCGTAAATATAGCTACAGGTGATCCACGGAACGGACCATGGCGCGGAGGTAGGCTTGATTATAGGGTAGTCCGTCAGCTTGAATTAGATTAAATTGAAAATTGTAAGGATTTTTTGGTGGCCAGTTTTTTTTTCACTCTCTCCCTCACTCGGCACTCTTGTCAGCGAATTTGAAAGGGCGAGATGCAACATCCTAAAGGATACATGTGTGGAAAGAGTATGGCGGATTTGCGCGCTGTGTCGTCATCGTTTCGGCCTAAGGTTGCCCACCAACGAGGTCTGTTATTTTTGTGGCCGAAATTGCCGAAACCTCCGTGTAAAGACGTTATTCTTGCTGGACGGACCTTGCTATTCCTGTATTCTAGATCTTTTAACTTCTATGTGAGGAGTTCTGCGAGGAGGTCGCGTTTATACATTTAAAATATATGGGATCTGTGTTCTATAGTTAAATAAATGGCCATCCATACACACACATAATGTGGAACGAAAAAAATACCTCCTGTATTATATTCTTCTCTCGTCATAAAAATGTACGTGCGTAAATGTCCGAGAAATATTATTACGTAAGGAGGTGTCTTCACTGTGACAATAAAATGTTTCACGTGACGTTTACACGATGGAACATTTTCTCTAAAATCACCAGGGGCTCGCGGGATGAAAACCCGCATTTTAACAGCCTGACCCAATGCGGAATAGTATTATGCGATTAAAACAGTTTCATTAAGTTATAGTGGTGTAAGTTTGGTTTATCTCGAATTGAGAAACAAGTTGTTTTACTAGAAATGATGGCAAATACGGCAATTCAACCTGTGCTGCCCTCTAGCTGTCGGCACAAAACAAATTTACGTCAAATTTTGTTTCGAAAGTTTGAAATGCCAAGATTGCATTTTTGCCCAACTAATTTTTTATGGAGTTACACCGCTCTGTGTTTCACCGTTTCATATGAAACGTTTCATAGTATGCATTCCGCTTTACAGATTAACAAAGTGCAGTGCTCAAGTCCTGTACATTCCAAAAGTAAGAGAGACAACATTAAACGTTGTTAATAATAATGTACATGTTCCGTCGAATTGAAGAAAAAAAATATGGAGGCGTTTTGGAACCGGGCACTGAACAATAGGCTTTGGTTAATTTTTTTAGGTGGGTTATTATTTTTTTGTACCATTGAACGGTTCCAAAGACGATAGCGCACACAGATGTGGCTCGGTTGAGATTCCGTTGTTATTGAAGTCCCTTTGTTCATCTCTAAAAATGGCAGGATACATTGTCTGCAGTATTGTAATGAGCTACAGATGTCAATGGAATCTGTGTTTCTAGACATTTTCAAGAGTTTCAATTTCCAAACAGAAATTGGTTTCAGTGATCTTTATTTGTTTTGTAACCGTTTTGAAGAGCCTGAGAACATCAGAAATTTTATGTGTAACTAAAGACGGCTTTGTTTTTGTGACGTTGTGACATGACTCCATCATTTTACCAGTCCCTCTCCTTACCAGTTCGAAAATGAATTTTATTCCTATTTTGTAAATAGTACTATGAGGTATTAATTGAATAATAATTAGAAATTCGGGGTCTAGTGTGACGAATGCCGCTGGCATCACTGGTAGCACGTGATTGGCGAACGTGAGAGCGACGACAGCGCCATTTTGCTCAAGTGGAGAGACGCCATCTTGAAATTTTTTTTTTATGGCAATGCTTAAAACTTCAACGGCTGATATCTCGAGAAATACTCAAAATGGAGATCTCAAATAAGTTGCGCTCCACTAGAAATTTGCGGAACTATCTACAGCTCAACTTTTATTCCATTTCGTTAAGCAGTTCATAATTAAGTAAACGTCAAGATGGATGGTTAAAAAAGGAGACAAGCTTTCAGGATTATAATATAGATTTTGGGTCGTTTTACAAAATAAAAATGAAATGAAATCTGGATTTATTTTTGCATCGCAAATTCAAAATTATCGAAGTTTCGGTCTTTATTAATTTGATTTGCGTGTCTTACGATAGTAGGTATACAAGATGATGTTCATGCAATTGTGCAAATAGCAAATCGGTGCTCCCCTGAACACGGAGTGCGTTGCCCCGCTGGATGGTGCAAAATATTTGCTCAAGAGTGGCCGAGGCAATCAAGATCCAATCTCTCTCCCGACGCCTTTTTTCCATGATCGCATCTCCCTGCAAAACTCCTTCACGTTTGGTCCTTGCCGCCGCCGCCATCTGATGGTGTTGCTTTAATCGTTACCAATTTTCGAGGCCCGAGACTACACCATATACACACTGGATATTCTCTGTATATATACAAGTGTATACGAGACGCCAACAAAGGTTTGTTGCGGAGGCTTGCACATAATTTTCGGCGTTTGTTTTACGGTTTTTTGTTTTTGTCCGTGGAGCCGTAATCGAGTGTCCTCCTAGGACCCAAAGCTGGAGCGTCTAGGGGTTGAGGGGTGGATGAAGGATGAAGCCAGTATTTTATAGCATTCATCCGCTTGCATCCATACCCGCTTGGCACACGATATAGCGTCGGACGTTGGCTTTCAAATGAGGCTGAATGGAAGGCCTCGCTTGGTGACGTCACGGACTAATATTACCCCCTCAGAACCTTCCAACAAAATTCCATTTCAATTTCAATGCGCGTTTACACTGTTGGAGCAACAGCATGAATGCGATGGAACATTTCACGTTCATTTAAAATCAGTGAGATGTTTTTGTGGTGTGCTCAATCTTTTGATTATTTTACCCCATTATAATATTTTTTGACACGTTCGATTTGTTTAAACGCTGATTTTGATCTCGGTCTTCCAAACATTTATTTTAAACCTTGAATTTTGATCCCGGTTTCAGTGGCTGGGGCCTTTCGAGGATATATGGAACACGCATATAATCGATTTTTATCGCAATTACATCGGGCCTTTGTTTCCTGTTTGCTCTTTTCCAAAACACCCCCCGAAGGTGAATATTGGTCTAGAAAGGAATTCGCTCCGCTAATTGCTACACACTAACACTAACATAACAACGTCCAACGAGTTCTACCGGATCGAGTCATCCCGGCGAAGAATCGAACGCAGAATCTGAAAATTTTCTCGATGCTTTAAATTCTGGATGTCTTTTTTTAAAAAAATTTGTTCAGATTGTTGGCATTTTGTATTGAATATTTTGAAATCATTGATTTTGTTACGTCAGCTGGCGACTCTGACCGTCGCAACTCGCAAGTCTGTTTGGAAGGAAGGCAAGCTTGTCTTTATTAAATAAGATGTTTGTTATTAAAAGACTTAAGGAGAAATTGGGTATTTTTCTATCGGATCTCACGGCACAATAAGCTTTGGATTGTTGATGTCATTGTCATTGCAGTTCTTCTTGTTTTCTTAATGCTCTTAATTTAGTTAATTTTCTTGGGTTTTTTTTACAGACAAAAAAAATAAAATGGAGTCATTGCAGATTAGATTTTCTCTTATCGAAAGACCAATATGTTATATATGGCTTGCCTTCGATTGAGATGAGCAAGCGTCCCTTCGGGGTCGGCATGGTCCCAAATGCGGCTGCCTCGTTCAATGTTAGGGCGCCAATCAAGTTAGGCATAGGCCATAGCACCCCCGACGAAAGTGAACCGCACCCTCACTCACTCTCTCCACTGTTGACTGCCACAACCGTGTTCATCAATCGAGAAGTCGAATCACGTCTGCGATCACGTGATACATGCTTGGCTGCGTCGGTTTCACTCGGCGCCTGAGCGAGCACAATTTGCGGGCGGCACGGGGTTCTACGGGTGGGAGTGCGATGATGCTACAATTTGCGCCCGCGCCACGTCCTCTGGAGTCCAACGACATTTGCGGAGGAGAATAAATTTAATTCGCCAATCATCGAAAACCATAGGACCTTTACCTTTAAAAAAATATTTTCCTGACTGGTGTTGTATCCATTTCAGTCTCCAGGAAAACCCCTCTTATGTCAGTATAATCTTGGGTGCCCGTGTATTACCCACTTTTGGGTATTTGTCCACCGCTGCCCTGGCCACAATTGTGAGAGATGAGATTAAGTTTGTGCTCGCAGCGTGGCGCTGCCGTCGCTGCTCGTTTTGTGCGTGCGAGAGAGCGCACTCTCTCCCTGTAGCAAGCTGCGCATCCACTTAATGTCGTTGAGAACAACGAGCCCATAAACAACTTTCGATAATTATCCATTATCGGAACCCTGGTCTTATTTTTTCCTTCTCCTCCTTCCCTCCTTCGTGTTCTTTCAGCCTCCCTTTCTTTCATTCTCTCTTCGCTTCTTGGCGTTGCGTTGTTTTCGGTAGGGATGGTAATGTCGGTGTCCGATTGTCGCGATTAGGGATTAGGCGGCCATATTGGATAAGCGGCTGTTTGTTTACAAACAACAAAATGAGCGAAGAAAAAATAAATTAGGAAATGAATTTAGGCAATTGGCCTCAACCCTACCCAAATCTACATTTGGAGTTATTACATGTTTTTTCCATGGACATTTTATTTTGTTTTGGTCAAATGTGCCCCTCACATAGTGCCTAAACACCAAAAGGAATACAGAAACTTCCGTTGTGATATACACTTCAGTGAATTTTGAAGAAAAAATACATGCTTGAGTTTGTGAGTTTATAAACCTTCAGTGGTGTCATTTGAAACTTTCTTCGTATGTGTGTCGTGTTCCCTACTTCACCAACAAATTGACATTTTCATTGAATAAAACGTGGAAATGGGGCTTCAAGTTTATGCAACGGTTTACTACACATGTGATCGAGGATCAATTCCCGACCGACGCTTCCAGATTTTTTTTTTTGGAATAGAGAGATTCTTAAGAATATGAGCCTTCCTTCGGTTGTGGAGTTGTGGGATCTGTGTCTGTAAGATATCAGGCACATCCTAGAGATCCCTAACTATAGGTAGTTGACTAGGCCTAGGTAGGGACAACTACGAGGGCGTCCACTGTGGGTTTAGGGCGGAAGTGCTATTGGACCTCCTTGTTCATGAGAGGGGCGGACAGAATGGACTTCCAAAATGGCGGAATATTCAAGATGGCGGCTCGTGCTCATTCCCGAAACGCGGCAACGGCGTACCATATCATCCCCTATCGGTTGCGCTTGCTGGTCGTGCTGCACGTCAGCGAGCGAGAGAGGAGAGGCGCCGAGGTTAGTGGTCGCTACAGAGCCGACCGCACGAGTAATGAGACACCTTACATTTCACGGTCTCCGCCCCTTTTCCCTGGGCAGGCATTGCGTGCCGCCTCATATTTTCCTATTTAATCCGCCCGGAGAAAGAAGAAGTCTTAAGAAGAAAAAAAGCGAGATGCGCGAGCTAGAAATGTACCTGGTTGCGCGCCGTCCCATCAAATTCTCTAACCAAGTGCTGCCATTTTTGCACTTGCCGTAGCCGCCGCCACCTACCCACTCTTAAACGAGGAGAGCCTCACAACTCACCTCACCACTCACCTCACCTGAGAGAGAGATAGGCCAAGTGCACGGCAGAAATCGTGTCTGGTTTCAACTCTTCAAAATCATCTTCGAGGGTGGGGGTTTCGCCAACGAGATGGTATGGGATACATTTGTTGGGACTTTTATTTTTTTATCCGTATATATTTTTGAGGGTGCTGCTGCAGGAAGTCGTGAAAGCAGTTTCCGGAACGGGTCAGTGTGTATGTGTGGTGGTGGTGGTGGTGGTGAGGGAGAGAGGAAGGTACGGAGCACCGACGCCGCACCTAAACCTGACCAGACCCGAAAAACACAAAGAGGCAATTTGGGCAATTTTGTATATGGGCTGTTCGTTGTCTCCTTTTTTAATTGCCGCCTCGGTCTACCATTTTAGACCCGGCACGTGATGGAATCCGGTTCCCGAAAACGAATAGGAAATGGACGTGCTGGATGTGGTGACGCGCCACTCGTGCAATCGCCTTTTGCCTTTTGCACTCTAGGTTGAACTCTTCGCTTATGTGGCGCAATATTTGAGGGGGAAAACTTCATATTTTGGATATGTGATTTCGATAAGTAATTGTCTAAATAAAAAATGTACACTTATTTTGACTATTTTATGAAATTCTGGTTATTTTTAAATTACTTACGTTGAGATCATTGATTTGAATACGATATCAGAGTCTGTATTATTTGAAAATTGAATACGAAAAACACCATTTCGAAACGCAGTGTACTGTAAATCCAAGTTAGGCTAGGTTCTAATTGTAATTGTTGCGGAGACAGTCTTTTCGGTTGGAATAACAACATCCTGTGTGGTTGTTTTTCTGTAGTAAGTTTTCGGTTAGATTTGGCGTCATACAATAGATTTTCAAATTAGAATGTTGTGTTTTCAAACGAGTCAACTCTTTGCAAAAATATAAAATTATCAACGGTTACTTGTAAAAATGTACTCGTTCCTGTAGAATGTAGAATTTTGATAATGAGTTCCTGGAAAAGTTCTGAACAATTTTGTTATTCAATATTTTTTAAGTGCGACTTTTAACAGGTGTTTTTTTTTACGAGTCAAACTTTGAAAATTATATTTCTAACGTTTACATTTACAATTTTATTCTAAGAGTGTATGTTGTATTTTTTTCAAGTGTGGGGTTGGAGGAGGGGGTGGGGGGAAATGAGAAGAATTAGCTTTAGTTGATTTATCCAATTGTAACTAAATACCAGTGTTCTTTGAGTGTAGTTAGAAACGCCATTTAAGTGAACGGCTCCGACTAACTTGACAACTAATGCGCGTTCACCGGGAAAATTTCGGCGAGAAAGCTTGTGATTCGCTCTTCAAAGTCCTATTGCCTAATACTATACTTAAGTATACACTCTATTTGTTCCTGTCTTGGAATATTCAAAAGCTAATAAGCGACGATTAAAAAGGTGGCTCAAGTTTTTAAGCTAAAAAAATGTGTCTTGCACGCCATCGTACAGGGCGTCTGGAAAGTCGTGGTCGAAAAAACATAGAGCGCCTCTAGCGTTTCATTTTATTTTATTTTTCCAAAGAAGTGCAGGAGCATACGTTCTGGTTGGGTTTCTGTATGTTCACCTAAGTAGCGACTAATTTATATTGAATAAAAAAATGATTAAAAATTAATCACCCCGAGCTTATCTGAGCCCGGCATCTACCGAAAAATATTTGCTGTTGTTTTTGGGAGTCGATCATTTTTTGACGGCATCCTGTATCCTCGAGCGATGAGGGATTCTCTTTTGGTAAGCTGCACTACATTATAGACCCCGTGGGCCGTTATTTTTTCATTCGTTCCCCCCACCGATCGCCGTCCTGTAATTGCCGGTTGTCCGCCATTGTTTAGACACCTTCCCCTCTCGCCCCGAAAATCTCCTATCGGCGGACGCACGGACTTTTTTAGCCGCCGCCGCCGTGGACAACGTGGCCGCCATTTTTACTTTTTACCCGCGTCCGCTCGGTGCGCTGTAATAATTCCCCTTCATCCCGCCGCGAAGACGGGATGTACAGGTGGAAATTATGGTCGTTCCGAGTCTCCTCATCGTTCCTCGGGAGAATAGAGTTTTGTGTGCGAGGTTCTGAACTGGGAAGCCACAACATTGAGTGCAACAGTTAAAAGAGCAACGGATACAAAATTATTTTCCCTCAATGAGATAACGGAAATTCCTGGTAAAATTGAATTACCAATTGATTTAATTCCTCTTGCCAAATTGACAGCCTCTTGGAGACTTTGTTCTTGGTGATTCTTTTCTTGGAGACTTTGTTCTTGGTGACTCTTTCTTGGAGACTTTGTCCTTGTGGATTTGTCTTGAAGTCTGTCCTTGGAGACTTGTCTTGGAAGACTTTGTTCTTGGTGACTCTTTTCTTGGAGATTTTGTCCTTGTGGATTTGTCTTGAAGACTGTCCTTGGAGACTTGTCTTGGAAGACTTTGTCCTTGGGGACTTGTCTTGGAAACTTTGTTCAGACATTGTTCTTGCATTATCTTTTTGGAGATTATCCTTTTGGAGACTCTCTTCTTGGAGACTTTTCTTGGAGACTTTCTTCTTGGAGACTCTCTTCTTGGAGACTCTTTTCTTGGTGACTTTCTTCTTGGTGACTTTCTTCTTGGAGACTTTCTTCTTGGAGACTTTCTTCTTGGAGACTTTCTTCTTGGAGACTCTCTTCTTGGAGACTCTCTTCTTGGAGACTCTCTTCTTGGAGACTCTCTTCCTGGAGACTTCGTTCTTACTGTACTTAACGTAAATGATCATTTAACTAATGGAATGTTTGAGAACCACTTGTTTAGAATGGTGGTCCGTGACACGAACGAAGATAGATACCCTAGGGGAAGGGGGGATGGCCTCCGGTAAGCGAACCTGCCGGATGACCAGGTGGGTTTAACTGGTGGATGGCACTTAACCATCTCACTTGCCTACCATTATATTCTCTTTCATTAACATTAGCGTCAGGTTGGTCCTCGCGAAAGGTTGTAATTCAGGGTCTGGTAATCCGTTTTGGGACGGCTAAGGGGTGCGGAGTGCATCTACGATTTCAAGGCAAATGTGCGTCGTCATCAATGTTAGGTAAACACTTGCGACTGTTATTAGATTTTTGCATATGGCGTCGATTGTGTTGGGGACATACCAGCCCCGTTTTAATGGATGGTATTGTCGATCGCAGCGCCGTCTTTGTGTTACGTTTGTGACCTGTTGGTGACCTGAAACGAATTATAAAAAAATGTAGATTGCGGCCGGGTCAAGTCACTTTACCTGTTCCAGCACACCTAGACGTTTTCTTGAGACTGACTGATACAGATCTTGAGCGAATCGCAAGCCTTAAAATATTTACTGCTTTCCTTTTAAGATTCTGAATTCCTGACGCGAAATATAGTTTTTCTGACGTCAGTTGTTCAGATAGGTGTCAGTGCTCCGCCTTGCTGCCCCGTGTCAATGACGGAGATTGCAACCGCGCACTACTCTGGTGTCATTAGTGATTGCCAACGTTTGGCTAGCATCTTGTAAGAATGTTTGTTGCGGTTGCCCGAATCAGCATCGATTTGCCGATAAGTTCTTCCTTTTGTTTTTATTTGAATCGTAATGAGGTGGGTCTCAGGGTCTCTGGAGGATTCGTCGCATATTCGTATTTGTAGCCACCTGAGAGTTAGAAGAAAAAGCTTTGTGGAAGAGAAACTGGAGAGAGTGTGCACATAACGAGAGAATGGGGTGTGGCTAAATGCTGCACTTGAGGCGGACATAGTCAAAAAGGAAAAAGAGGCAAAAAAATCGGCAAGGTGAGGAACAACAGGTTATGGAAAGAAGACTGAAGACAAGAGGAAGCGGTGGGTGGGTGGGGGAGGAGTGTCCCCGATATGATGTGGTTGACGAAAACATGGACAAAAACCGCATTTTCATTGCCAATTTCAAAGTTCTTCGAACAAGGGGATTTTTCCCCATTGCTCGAAGAACTTAAAATTGAGATTTTGCCTAAACCAGGAATTGGATTTTTGATCTCATCCAAAAAGCCATAGCTTGGGCCAACAGGAACCAGATGAAACAAAAATTCTGAACTCCTAGCTGCTCGATGACCGCTATCAGTCCATGTGAAAATGATGGAAAGATCATATGAAGATGAAAATTAATTATTTTTAAGGTAGTCCTGAATACAATGAGCATTTGTTACAATGGAGAATTTATTTTACTGCTGCTCGAAATTTGTTCCAAGATGGGCGCTTGCATCAGCCCACGTGATCAGTCCATGCTTCAGGGCCTTGTCCTCAAATGCGTCTTCTATTTATTTTTGAGCCTATCACGAGGCCTACTTCTTAGTTGTCTAGGTGCTTGAAAGTGGGAGCTGGGTGCCTGGGTGGGGAAGGAAGGAAGGAAGGGTGTTGCATGCCTATACAGAGATTTGTTGTTGTCGAACACTGCCAATTCCAATTATAGTGTGGCGGTTGCCGAATCTGCGTGAGGTGGGTTTTGTGGTGTAGCCCCCGACATCCATCAACGAGTCGATAGACTAAGGTTGAACAACTTTCGGATGAAACTCTTAAGGCATAATGTTGGCCTTCATTTTTGGACAGTGTTTCGAAACTGTGAAGACGCTCTTTTTTTCTTTCGAAATTCATTGTACATGCATATCCTGCTATTGACTGGATGTGCATTATAAATAATAATACACTTTCATATTTTATACATCAGTTTTTTACATTCGGATGTTTTAACAATATGAAAATTTGAAAAACCGTCGCTCAGATGTGTATTTGGGCGAGTCCGTGCTAGGACGAGAAATTTCTGCTCGTTTTCGATGGGGGTTAGGGCGGAAATGCTGGTGGACCACCTTAACAAATGTCTCAAGAAAGAGATGCGTGACATAAGAAACCTTAAACTTCTCCCCTCCCCCATATATAATGAAGAGTAAGACGTAGTTCTACGTCAAAATATGTTTTAATTGAATACTCCGTAGATCCTTTCGCGTTGAGTAAAATTGTCCGGCTAACTGGAGTTAGTTTTATCGATGAATCGTCACTATTCGACGGCTCGAGAGCTGTCACTGGGAATCGAACATGTCAGCCGTTTTTATAAAACAAGACGTCTAGTTATTGCCTGAAGCTGGCTCGTGTGCAGATGGTTTCAGGTCTTCCAGACCTTATTTCTTTTTTCATTTCCTTTTTCTTCGTTTGCCCGATGCCCTCCTTAGCAATTTCTCTGCCTGTCACTCCCGACAGAATCCACAGAGGCCCACCCCCAATTCTGCCGAGGACTTTTTGGAGTAATGAATCGGCAGGAGCGCCTTCCAGACACCAGCTGACCCGATACCAATAATTTGGGGCTTCCGTTTCTCTCCCGTTCACTCCGACGTCGGATAAATCGTAGTGACAGACACATAAATTATAGAGCTTATGTGTATAGTCAACGGGCAACCCCTGTGACCTAGCTCTCGTTATCCAATAGGGGTTTAACGTCCCATCTATATACTATCGTTTCTCAATGGCCCGTGAGTGTGTGTGTGTCCCGTTTGATTAGCCAAACAGACCTTTGGCCCGTTTCTATTCATAAATTGGCTCAAAAATACAGCCTTCAATTTCCCCCCTCCCTTTCCACCACCACCACCACCACCTGATTGTTAATCAATGTAGTAGTAAAAATAAAATTGCTGTCACATACCAACCACTTAATTCAGGTCTTCAACCAATCACTGACTGAGCAATTTTTTTTATTGGCGTAAGCAGTGCTCGCGGATAATTTCATAATTGTACGGTATCGTCTTGTTTCTGGTGCAGTGTGTTATTATTATCGTTTGTTATTGCTATAAAATTGGTATGGACGGTTTCCTTATAATACGGAAGGGTATATTTAATATTCTTCCATTTAAGATATGTTGTGCCTATTATGCATGAACATGAACTTGATCGTAAAATAACACAATTGCGATTTTTTTTCTTCTCTCGCATCAATATGTTTGAAAATGATGATGCTCACTGTTTTAAACTGGACTGATTGGTGATTTCCCCCCCCCCCCGTGCTTAGATAGCTCATCAACGGCGTAACGCAACGCCATCAGATTTACACAGGATGCAGTCAGTGCAGTAAATTCTACGGTGAACGCAACTTATTTCAGTTATATTTGGTGTTGCGTTCATGAGATATGATTTTTATAAACTGAAGACAAAGCCCTCATAGCTTATGCGGGGGTTACGCGGTAAGGCGCGAGTTGCGAGCAAGCGGTGGCTTTTTTAACGCAACTCATTTCAGTTATTTATGATACGGCGTTCATGAGCTATGTGTTTAATAATCTAAAAAACATAGGCACAAACTGGTCATTTAATGTTTTCATTTTTGCGGTTGCCAATTTGAATTTGTCATCTCAGAGCCGGTTATGTATATGTACTTATTTTTTAAATTGTTGGTTGTCGGCTGGCGTTTCAGAAATACGTCAGTGCACATCCACCGCCACTTGTCGCCATGTTATTCCCTCGGTATATGCAAATCGACTCGACTGGTGAAGCTCCACATTCCCATTGCTGAGTCGAGAAACGTGACCAGACGACGAAATGCGATCGCGCCAGCGGTATACATATCTCTATAATACGATCTCGCCTTATAATAATAATAATAATAATAATAAAACGGTGTTGAAATTTGACAGTGCACGCGTTTTCCTTTGGTGAGGTGCGCCAGAACGAGAACTAATCGAAACTGGAGATTCGTGTGTCCCCTCCTCCCCTCCCTTTCACCCAATTCACCCAATTACTCAGCACTAGGGACCGGACTTTTAGGTTTTTGTCTTTGGAAATTTAAGAGGAAGAAAATGCATTTTCGTTATGAAGCGCTTAGATATATATTTTTTAAAATTCCAATCAACTGTAGTCAACCGCATTACTGGCCTCATGGTGCTTAGGCACTATGCGAGGGGGACGTCCAGTACCCCGGGATCGAAATTTTCGAGAGCCCGTGCCGTGGAATCGAACCCGGGACCGCCGAGCCACAGTCAGTCGCAATACCGACTGGGCTACGACAATTTAAATTGTTAAACATTTGAGAATCTTAATTTTTGAACTTTTTACACGAAGGTTTCCCCAAACTTTCGCCAAATTTCGGACAAAATTTCGTCGCCAGTCTTTCTTAGTACCTTCCCTGCGATACTCAAGTGATATTAATTTTTACTATCGATTTCTCATTGCCAAAAATGGGTATTTAGCAAAATATTTATTTGATCAACAATTAAATCGCGTGCGATATATTTAAATAATTTGTAGCACTATCGTAAGACACACAATATTTATATTCATTTATTGGAAATGAAATTTCTTAAATGTTCTTTTCTAAGTGAAATTGCACGATTAATTCGGTTCTTTTTTCGGTTTTTCCGGTTAACCCTAATGTCTCATTCGGTTGCCGGCTAAGCCTAATGTTTCACGTACAGGATTGGACTTGTCACCCGAAAAATGAACCAAACGGCAAATTGCTGCATTGTCACCTACAAATCCAATAAATAATCAAGCAATAACATCAACTATTCTTCTATTTTGCCTGCATCCAACCCCATTTTTTAAAATGTTTGTTCAGGAGGTTCACCGTTGATTTGAGATATCTGAAGCAAGCTCAGAAGTTTAGCAATGTGACAAGGATATAAGTCTCTCTTTCTCGTTCCCTTCCTCCGTATTCAAGTATAATCATCGTGTTGCCAGATCGATATTCCATGATTAATGTTTGTGCTCAGAGCACCTCTTTCGGCGGCGTGTCCCCGGCAACTTTTGTGTACACGCCAATTCGACTGGAACCCGATACCCGGAACCGGAGTGTCTCTCTCACTTCACCAGTCAAAATTGACATCGACTCTCATTTTTCATATTTTTAACCATATTCCTTGTGACCAGGCGAGACGAGACAAATTTAAAGTGGTCTTGTCTCGAAAAAATTCGACATATGTAACGGCGAATCTCATAATGGTGGTGTAACTCGGGACATGCCAAGATTCCAATAACTTAAAAAATATTTTTTAAAAAAATGGAGTTACATCAACTATGGATTTCACCGCTTCATATGTCATCGCGGCTCGACTCGATGGGGGCGTTGGTTTTCTTAGTTTCATCCCGATTTGAGTCAGCCATCTCGGCTGTAAGTGTTAAATTTGTTGTTGAGATCAGTTCGCGGGGGGCGTTGCGCATAATTGCTTCATAACCAATAGATCATAATCCACCCCCAACTCCGATTTCAATCGCGCCAGGTACGCTCTGGATCAGATCGGGAGCCCCGGTGTCTGGGGATCGATACGGGCATTGGTCATTTCAGGTAATTATCGACATTAGCAATTGTTGGTTCTCGCTGACTAACACGAGCCAAACCGTGAGAGCGCCAATTAACGCTCGAGTCGAATCAATAAGCCTAAAAGGTCTCTCGGTGTCCTCTTTCTGTCGGCTCACCAACACACACAACACAACAGACTTAAATCGAGGACAAGTCGTAAGGTTATGGAAAATCCATCGAGAACACCGTTAAAGCAGGATTTACCGAAAAAATACGGATGTATCAAGATCGAGCGACAGAACATGCTATCAATTTTAATAACTACAACTGTAACATAATTATACGCTAGAAAAATAATGAGACTAGTGTCGGGTACATGTTAAATACGAGAATATATATATATGCAAATTAAGTGGCGTATAGCGATTTTATTTCTAGCATGAGTCAGCAGAGGTAAAAAGTACGTCGATCTTGTGCATTCGTGAATTCATAATCAACGCCGCTTGTGTTTATGGATGATCGTAATTTGCAATTACATGCACGAATTGTTTGAACAAATCGGGGTGCATTTAATTGGGTCAACTGTATCGACTGTATCTCGAATGACAGTGTCGCCGCCAGCGACAGAAATTTGAATTTAAACGATGGTCACTGGTTGTCGTTGGCTGTGCATTTTGGTCTTTCAAATTTAACTCAACATCAAATTACGTCATTGGCGCATGCGCACAATCCCCAATTCCGCTCAATCGATGGTTTTGAGGAAAAAGTGCATTTTCGTTACGAATTTGACTGAAATATCAAGTTGAGGAATCAACTTCGATTTCTGGTCGCCTCAGAGTTCCCAATTTCAGTATTTGAGAATCACTGCGCCCACGAAAAAGGCACAATGATGATTCAGCTGTTTCAGTCAAATACAATTGGACTAATATTTGCAAAAATCACATTCACTTACCTCGCTAAACTCAATCAGAATCCGTAAAACTCACTCGTAGTAGAATTCTACTACATTTATTTACAAAGAATTGGAACTATTTTTTGGCGGATTACGACGGAGTCTGCGACTGTGCGTAGCCAGTCAATGAGATTGATGCAAATAGAATTAAAATTGTAAATTGTGCTGTGATTGGATTTGAAACGAGGAGACATCTTAAATCAACTGATTCGGCACCATTTCATTTCCGAGCAATATCTGGAGCCGAGGGGGGTTGGGGATTGGTCTGTGTGTTGCTGGCGTTGGCCACTCGGCGGCGCTGCAGTCAAAGCAGCCGCCGCACGTGCGCCAGCTCGTTATATTGACGAAAGCCGTCTGCCGGAATTGATTCGTATTTCCGTGGATCGTCGTGCCGACGACCGACTCCGTCGGGGATCGAAAACTCGCTCCTTCCGTTTTCGCATGTATGCCTTTCCAACCCCTTCAACCCCCCTCCGAACATACGCCTCCGCACTTCGATAGAGGGGGTGGGTGGTGGTGGTGGGGGAGGCAGTGCGTGCGTCGCATTTGTTTGTCTACACCGCGCTCCATCACCCCAATATCGACTCTATAGATCAGAGGTGCGCTGACTTTTTGTGCTTGGGGATCATATTTGTTTGGGTTTTTTTTGTATTTTAAATCGTGGTCGGTCAGTTCACAAAAATTGGATCGGTCTCCATCCTCCCTTGAGCCCTTTTACTTTACTGTAGTGATAAACACAACAGGAGATGGATTCCGTTTTACTTCACTCGAGGTTGACACATCTGTGCAATGACCCCCGTGTTCGAATAAACGAGAGCCACCGTCGAGAATCGAACCCGGGAATCCTCCAACGGTCCTGCGACAGGTGATACGCGCACGCTGGAAATGCGAGTTTGTTTCGCGTGTTGGCATTTTCTATAACCTATTATATTTATATTTTGTCTACTTTGCTCGATTCCAGCGTTATGACGCGGTGAACCCCACAATAGTGTAACTCGTATTTAATTTTTTTTTAAATGAATTATAAGCGAATATGTAATCATGGCATGTGATTGTATCACTTGAAAATGTGATGTTAACTTTTGGTTTTGTTGGGCGCCGACAGAGGGCAGCACAAGTTGGATATGCAAACTGTTCGTATTATAACACTTCTAATAAAAGCTATTATGAATTCGAGAAAACCCAGAGTTACACCATTATATAAGATTCACCGCTTCATACGTATGTAAAGCTTGAGCGCAGCATTTCTTGGTGATCTCTGCTGGTCTGTCTGCGTCTGCGCAGCTCCACATGTAATCATATGGAACTCTTCCTTAATGTACAACTCTTTCCTGATGCTTTCAATAGGGGTCGCTATTTTCTGCAGTTGGTGAACTCGCGATGAACGCACTACGTCAGACAATGACTCGATTAGTTTTGCAACCTCAACATCCCAAGTGATCGAGTTGTACAAAAGTAAAACTTACCTGAAATCTGAGAGGATATTTATTTGGAGAGGTCACGACCTCGTTGGTTGCGAAAACAATCTTGAGTTTACAAACATGCATAGACTATTGTGTCATCCATATCCAGTGACGTCATCCAATCCTCTTTTTCGCTCGACTTCAGCCGATAGTAGTGTGAATTCGGTTTTCGTGCGATGGCTGATCTGTGGTCTCGGTTTTTCGTAACAGCAGAGTTGAAATTGTGCTGGTACAGCGCTGATATTGGGGGAAGGGTTGGAGTGAATGGGGGTTGTTGGTGAGGGGGGCTGAATTAGGGATTGAGAAAAGGAGGAGGGGGTTAATAAGCATATAGCTATCTGTTCCCAATTACTATGGCATTCACTCCACGCCCATTCATCCGTTGCCATATACACAGGTTGCATCCACTACCCCTTCCTTCCTGCCAGCAGCACCCTCTCCACCCCCACTCCTCTTATCACCCCCACCCCCCGCCTTCCACCCACACACTGCTCTACTCTCAACTCTTTCGAGTTGCCCGCTGACATTACACTCACTGGATGTGATATGCTGCGCATATGTCCTCCTCCTCCTACGCGTGTTTCGGTGAACGATGATGAATGGCGCCGATATTTGCATATGTTGAGGTCCTCCTGAGAACCAACAACTTTGGAGAACCTGGTGCTAACATTTATGTAGCAGCTGGGCCCCCTCTGCTTGACGAGGCGCCCTCAATTAAATTTGGAGACATCTTCAAGGAGGATCAATCTTTTTGGTGTGTGTGTCCAAAAAATGCATCGAAATTCGGGAAGATGAACCAACGCTGATCACGTTAGAAAGTAGGTCTGGTGAGGAGGGTATGTAAAATATGCCGAGTCACAATTCCCAATTGTTTTGTTGTGCTTCACTTACCTTTAAGTATGCTAAAAGAAACATGGTCTGGGGTTTCAGGAGTAAAAAAAAGGGGAAATAACTTTTACGTTTACATGCAAAACAACTTGCAACCGCATGATTTTGATGTTCGACAAAAATATCTTTGAAGTTGGTTGGGGTTTTGTGAGGTCGGGGTCTCTGGAGGGTGTGGCTGTCTAATTTTCGCTCGCTCCAATAGCTTCTCCACAACTCCTAGACGCCACTGGAATGGGGGTGGGGGGGATTGGGACGATTTTAATCTGTCTACATTATATCGAGGAAAACCCCCCTCTGTGAAAAGTCATGTGACCGTCATGCATGACGGTCTAGTTCCAATTTTGCACACAAGAGTTGTGCTGCGTTCCTGGATCCACCATTCCAGAGAATGAGATTTGATCAGTGGCTAGCTGTCGTCTCCTAAGACCCCCCCCCAGATCCACGACTAAAACAGTCCACTTAAGTCAACTTGGTAACTGTGTGATCACAATTAACGAATCGTCCTTCAATGATGGTCTAGTGAGTAAGTATATGGAAAAAAGGTAAATCACCTAGCTTGATGGTTTCAGTTTGAGCCTGAAACCTTCGATCCGGAACCTGTGAAAGGAAAATGAGAAATACCTGACGGACAACATGGCAGTGCTCATGACTGAAGAAATGTGTGACGTCCATCAATCGGCAATTTCCATGTTACAAATTACAAATTTTAGTCGCAAGCAGCCCCCAAGAGAGGGGCCTATGGCGGGGGCGAAAGACCAGTTGAGGACAGAAATAATGACAGAATCTGGATTTGAGGCTCTGTCAAGCCATTCCACTGTCTACACACTCTTGGGAAATAGGAGTTAAAATATGATGCTTCACCATTCTAGTGTGGCCCCTTGTTCTACTTCTGTTAGGAGCTGGCCAGGCACATCCAGAGTCCCCGATATCAACATTACAATCCCCCTTCCTTCAGAATTCTGAGCAGCAACCTTAAACTGATCGCCCTCTTACGATCTTCCAGTGTCTCCCAACCCACTTTTGACAGCATCTCCAAGACACTGTCACTTCTTCCAAATCTACAGCTAACAAATCTCGCAGCTCTTCGCTGAACCATTTCAATTTCCCAAACAAGCCCCACATGGTGAGGATCCCAAATGGAACTGCAGTATTCAAGCAAAGGTCGGACCAAGGAAAAGTAGGCCACTGACTTAACCGTACTTGGACACCCTTTCAACACGTTTTGAATAAGTCTAAGCCTAGCATTTGCCGCACCAATCATCTTTTGAATTTGGGTTTCCAAGATAATTTTGGGGTCATCAGTAAACCCAGATTTACCCCATCTAATGAGGAGAAAGACGTAGTTACGTCAAAATGGCTGTTTCGAACAATCGTTGCCCAAATTGCGAGAAACCCTGTTGCCTCTCGTCCTCCACCGGTTACCATTCTGGAAAAATAGATTAAATACGGACTGCTTTTGTCCCCAGGTGGTGTTACTATCTGGTCGAGTCTCCGCAATATTAAAGTCAATGGGTAGAAAAAATGATTACGGCGTTACGGCGGTTGCTCCGATCATGTCGTGGGTCGGAGAACAATTTTGTCCAGTCGGATTGTCGGAAAAAGAAGAAAAAAATGGTGCGTGGACACAGAATGAGCTCGAGTGAACCTTCAGATCTGGAGTTGAATTATTATTATTGTGTTTGTTGTTAATATCGGCGCAACGGTTTGAGTCGACCGTTGCTGGTCCTCGTGGGGACTGTTCCGCGATGCGCACTGTTACCTATATTGCTGGTAGCCGGCCCTTGTCTACCAGGCGTAGTACCACCAGTGCAGAGACCTACGTATTTATCCCGGCAGCCGATAACGGCGGTTATTTATCCGCGTCACATATTTCAAGATTGATGGATGTTGCATTTTTGGAGAACGACATTCGGAATATCTATTAAGATTGGGGATAAAGTGTAATCCCCTTCGGAGAAATGAAAATGCCGACCGTGTGCGGTATTTATACGGGCGCATGGATATGTGAATGCACATGTATATGTGAATGGGGGATGATAAGGGGGCGATGTGGGGTGGTTTAGGGTGGTGGTGGTGGTGGGGGAGAAGGGTGGGTTGTCTGGAAGAACCTCTGTGTACTGTATTGGTCCCGCATTGATATGGCCGCATGTTATAACTATTTTATGTAAAAATATTCCCCGCCTTTATTTGTTGGTTTTACTCCGACGATATACAGTATATATATATATAGGGGTCTCCTGTAGTCAGTCGTAATGTGGTGGCCTCTTCCGTGCCCCCTATAAAAAAAAGCGAGTGCGGCCAACCTGCGGCTCGGCGTCTCACGTACTCGTGCGGCCCTGTTTGTTCACTAGCTGAAATAAATATTTGCTGGAGAAATGGGTCAAAGAGAAAGAAAATTGGGGGCGAATTGCCTAATTTTATTTTGTCTTCTAAATAGTGTAGTCGATCACGACAATGCAGACATGTTTTTGGACCTTAATTGCCCGGGATTATAAAAAAAAGGGAAATAATGATTCGCGATATGAATTAAATATCGGACATTTTTTCAACTAATTGCAGTGACATCGTATTTTTGCTGAAATATTTTATTAAGTTCCCTGATCTACAATTTTGCTGCGCTATTATATCCAGGATAAATTGCGTTTCGCTGTGTTTCGCCGTTCGTGAGTTATCGTAGACGGCGACTGAAAAGAACAACTTTGTTTTTTGTAGTATTAGTAGAAGATACGGGTTCAATAACATCGACCTTTGTTCTCTAACCGGTCTCATTAATGACCATCAATGGTGGCCCGTAATCACCGATCTCTGCACTACCCTAGCCTCATTGTGGACAATATAGCTCACATTCTAAGACTGTATTGTATTGTACATGCTGCTCGGCCGTTATATTATTCCGGCCCAGGGTTGATACTTTTTTCATCCCAATGGTGCTGCATCGTGGTACCATGGGATCCTCGATCTCGGTTCCCCCGCCCCCTCCCCCTCCATTATCCCCCTCGGTGCCCGCTCCTATTCAATGCAAAACTAAAAACAAAAACGTCGGCATCGGAATAATAAATAATGAAATGCGATAACATTGTGCGTATCAGTGGGGGGAGGGAGGGGAGGGAGGGGAGAGGGTAAAAGCGGCAAACCGAGGAATGCCGGGATCGAAATCATCCTGCGGGATATGTTATTTTTTTTATTAATATGTGGAGGATGGGGTCGACAGTTGCATGAAAGAATGTCGGGGGGGGGGGATGAGGGGGTTGACAACCTATGCGACCCAACCTTATAAATTTTAATTGCTTTTTTTTGGGAGTTTTTATAACATGAAATCGTGTTGATTATGAAAATGAAAGGGTGCTGTGGAACCCGGCCGTTTAGTAATTATACAAAAGTTGTTCATTGAGAGTTCGGAGTATGGAGTCACTTTGTGGTCTTTCGATGCGTCTTATCAAATGTGGGAGCACATTCTTTATTAGCCCATTGAAAATGACGTCATTAGGAAAAATTTGTAGCTCAAAGAAAACCTCTTCGAAATTTAAATTTAAATTTGAGGAACGGTTTCCGTTTTCATCTTTCTGATGGATTCGAATGTACTTGACGCGATTCGATTTTTAATTGTGGTAATAAAACTTTCAATCGTCAAAATCATTTATTATTTTGGTTGGTCGATTATTTTGGCGACAACCTTATCCTTAAGGCGAAACTGGTTCAGACAGAGAGTTCGAATCCCGACAACTGCGAAATAATATTTTTCACAATTATTAAGTGAAAGCGGTTTGAAGCTTAAAATATTGTGTTCTGAATTGGCGCTTCACTCATTCTCAAGCATTTTTGCATTTCTTAACGCTCCCAACAATTCGCAACAACGCAAAATTTATTATTGACGCTCAAATTATTTATTAGACTTGTCAGTTGTCAGACATGAAAATCGGTTTTAAAAAAAATGGACCGTTCATTTTTGATTAATTTAAACTAAACGACTATGCAAATTTATAATTCGACCTTTCAATTGATATTGGTGTTTGTCATTTTAATTTGTCATTAAATGTGTGTACGCCACATGAGATTTAAATGTTGGATATTGTTATTACTATTATTATTTAAACTAGTGGAAATTAAGTTAGTCGAAATCTGTTGACGCCCATGTTCCATATTGATGTGTGTGCCCTGTTGATGTTTTCGAACTCAGTAACCGCCATCACCTGCGTGTTATTTTTTTTACCGAGGAGTTGGTTACATAAGGTCTATATACACGTATATTCATGACACTTCTCAGGTAAACTGAAGGACGAGACGATTTGCCAGCGCTCAGTATGAATATATATCGCGCACTGAGAGAGGTCTTTCACCTGTGTTGCTGTTCTGCTTTATTTTTTGGGTGGAGTCGTGACTTGTGACAGGGGTCACTTGCAGGACACTTGACTCGGGTCCATGTCGGATATGCTATTTGAATTTCGGCGAGGATTTCTGGCTCAGATCCTGCGTCTGAAGCAATGACGACACGGGCTGTTGTCTATCTTGACAAGGTGCCAAAATTATTAACCGAGTTAGAACCGCTACTTACAGTCGTAACAATTGTTCTTATTTAATATGTGAAGTATATTGCTGTATTTATTGGTCTTTGATTTGTGGTTACCGACTGACTAGCTGTGATACACTCATGCGTAGTTTTATTACTTAAGACGTTCTCAAGTTCAAGACATTTATTTGAGGCAACCAATTAATCTTGCGACATGCTGTTGTAAAAAAGATGCGACTCTGATCAAATTCATTTTCGATGACGTCCGCAGAAATTCAGAATTCGAAGAAATTGAATTCACAATACTTTCTGAGAAACCTGTTAGTGTCCATGAAAGTTGTTTCCGAGAGACTGCATGTGACCTGGGTTTTGTAGGACGCGCCTTTGCGTTGGGTAATGACGTCACATAATAGGAGATCTGTGTACGCTGACGTCACACATACGGTCTCTAAACAAAAAAAATAGTCAAGTAGCAGAGTGGCGATCGAATTAATTGGGCAGGTGATGTCCTCTAGTGGCAAGCGAGTACAACTATACTTCCGTTTCTCACAAACTGTGTTTTATTATAAGGGATCTTTAATTTGTTATCTACTTTGTGAACAAGTCATGGTATTGAAAATGTGTCGCCCATTATTCGGTTATTCTGATCGTTTTCATTAAATTAAGTAGCTTTCCATGATTGACATGAGCCATAAAAATTAAATTAAGACGCCACAAATGTTTTAAAATGGGATCACGACATTCGAATGTATAGTGCAGAGTTTTTGTTTTCGTCAACATCCAAGAAATTTACATTTGATTCGTGAAGAGTGTTTTTAGATTGATGGGAGGTTGTGGGTCGCAGGAGGATATATATATATATATATTTGTCTTTGGGCGCGGTGTGTGAATGAAAACGGCTGTGAAAGAAAATGGCCTGACAGTGCGACCACTGTTTTTATGTTCTTACCCGGGTCCCCCCTGATTCGGCAGCGCGATATATGGCGCATTGGGCAGCGTCATGCAAATGAGTTGAGGCAAAAGCAGCGTGAAATCTCCATTTGGCCACACGCAGACGATGGGCGATGCCAGCGCCCTCCTTCTACCCATTGTATGGAAATCTATCGAGATTCTGGTGGCCACCGTCTCACTTACCACCTGGTGGCATAAACGCTGGTGTTGGCGAAAAAAATAACATTTTATTAAATTTATATGCGGCTGTTTGGGGGTTCACGTTTGTCGTACTTTCATTTATAGATTCCGGGAAGCCGCCACTGTCGCTGCTGCTGTTGCGCCATCCATGCTAAACAATCTTACCCCTCCCCCCCTTATGCCCAACCCCACCCCTGCACGTCTGCGGGAATAATCCGAGAATAAACAGGACCATCGAGGAAAGTAGATCAGTGTCCTCTATACAGGAGATGTGTGAAAGAAAATTTAAATTTGGTCATTTTGGTGCAATAATTCGTTTCAGGCTAACGTTGTATTTGAACACAGACATGTCTATCAAACATGCCTATGTTTCGAGAGACAATGTAAGAATTAAGATTCAATTCGCATCTGAGACGTATTTGTGGTTAAGCTTGCAAATAAAATTTTGTAACTACTTATCTGAAACTTATATAATTTCGTCGTCAGTCTATTCGCGTCGTTGTAGCAGACCGATAAAAAAGGAGCAGGCGCGGATCGTTGGACAGGTTGATGTCGTCACCATTCATAAATATTATGATTGTATATATCTCTATATAGGCCATTTGTTCTCTTTGAATGCGTCTAGGCCTATGGTAGACCATCTGCGCTGGTGAGGACTACTACACCGGCGCCAATAATCGCCTACAGACCTAGCTTCGATAGAAGCAAACGTTAAGCTTGGTTTATTATATTGAATTATCTTTTTCTATAAACATAACAATTACCGGCCTGAGTTGACATATTTCTCGTCCTATCATCCGCGGTTGTTACACCGAGCGGGATGATCGAGCGACTTTTGAGCGTTTGATTCAGAATCCATCGTTCGGCTTTGAGCGCACGTTATGGGTTCCAATCTCCGTTTGGATGACACGAATTATAAAATTAATAAAAATAAAATAAAAATAAGTTTAGATTGTGTGTTCAGATTGTGGTTCAATTGCTTTCAATTACATGCAGTCAGACCCCACCTGCTTCTACGAAAATGAAACTCTAATGGTGTATTTGAGTCACGAAAACCGCCTGCTGCCACACTGTAGGCAAATTGTGATTATAGCATCACTGGCATTTTGCCAATTTATTTAAAAGTGAATTCCTGTTTCGAATATGGCCATCGTTATGCACACACTGTAACATCACGGTGGATTGGGTTTGAAATGTCCATTAGACGTTACAACATCGAATTAATCATGTTATTTATGGCGGCGTGTGATTTACACTCGCGACGAGCTTTTAGCCTGTATTAGAAGTAATGTCACAATGACGTGCATTAAATACTGTCGTAGTACGGGTAGGTCTCACCGTACATGTAAATGCTTTTGTGGCAACAACAACAAAAAATGCAAATTTCGTGTAAGTGGGGGTTGCCTGCAGGCGTAATTCATGGTGTGTCAAACATGTGCCACGATCTAGTGTCATCGTAAAATGCGGATTTCAAATAATAGCTCACCTGCGTCCTCGAGAGCTTCCACTACATCAGATTTTAAGGTCGATCTTATTACAGATAATCTTGTTCTCTAGTATAAATATTTGAATGAATGGGAAAAAATAGTTTGGAAAAACAAGATATCTTTATTTTATTTTTAACAAATGAAAAGGTAAGATACGAGGGTTGGTCTAAATGTGTCCGAAAAACTGAAACGGTTAACCGATTCGAATGAAATTTAACATATACAGTGTATGTGCATAGCTAATTAGCATAGCTACTTGTCGAAGTAATTTGCATCCGCATCGATGCATTTTTGCCTTAATTGTGGTATCGTTCATAGCGCGTCGTTTTCAAGATTTTCTCAAGTGATTGAATTAAAATCAGATGGAGCAAGGTCTGTGTTTACTGTTGTCCAGCCAAATCCATAAAGAAATTGTACTGTCTCGTTGACCGGATGTGAAACGTTGATAAATTTCAGACTCAATAACGCGGTACTTCGATCGTATTTAAAAAAAGAAATATTTCGGATACTTTTAGATCAACCCACGTATTTTAACTTTATTTTGAGACACATTGAAGGTTAGACTAATATAAGATATGTTTTATATTTTTATACTAGAGTATATATAGAGTTATACATTTGTTATAAACACAGGACATTGTAAGAAACGTCAACATCTTTTCACATTTTCACTTGATCAACGACGTCCGAGATGGCGAAACTCTGGAAGTACAAAATGATATAAGTTTGCGAAACTTATCGACGACAACTTGATATTATACTCTGTATATCAGTGATTTCATCACATGACTCCTAAAAACAATCTTCAAGTTTGACTAATATGTGAATTGAATTCTGAACACACCTCGTGGAACTTGAGGCTCGTTCATGTTATTTTCTAATCTCAGTAAGAGGGTATATATATACGACGAGGGCGGTGATGGTGTCTAGGTGAAATGGGGGGAGGGGTAAGGGGATCGGGGGGTAAAGGAGCGGTCGGGATATTGTCGAGGGGCGTTGTTCTTGTGGAACGAGCGCTCGAGAGATCGATCCTCCAGATAGGCCTCCAGTTGTAGACCGTGCGGTGGATTACGTTAGAGGCTGTGTGGCGTAACTGTAGAACAGAGATGGCAGTCCTAGATAGAGCCGTACAACTTCCGGCAGAGACTGAGTTTGTATAATGCGCGGAATATTAAACGGGTGGATCTCGCGAGTGGATGTGTTGCGCACCCCCCCCCCCAAATGAGAATATTATGTATTAAGTCGTCTTCTGCGAATCGATCGTGTGAGAGACTCGCATTCGTTGATGTTCACAGCTGAAATATCTCAATTTCCAGCTGTAAATGTGTGTGTATATAAATGATAACGATTAGCCTGAATATTATAATATTGAGTCCATATCACTGCTCAATAGGCGTATTAAAAATCTATTTTCGAAAAACTTCGAAACAAAATAATTTATTCTGTTTATAGTAAAGTTGAAATTAAGCTTAATGATTTTTTGCAGGAGTTCTACTTTCGTTTGGTTTTTTAAGATTTCTGAAAAAAAGAAAATACTACTCTTGGGTTCATCGCTTAATATAAGAAAAAGGAAAACTATGTTTTGGATTAATTTCACAGTTGTTCAGTGTAATGATGAGACGACAAAGTACATGTTCTGCCCTTTCAATTCAATTCGAATATTATTGCATTATTTTTCCGAATTCTGATGGTAGATCAAACTGGCATCATTGCCTGTGTGTATTTATCTCATTGAATTATCGTTCATTTCGAAGTGAATGTCGCTCGCAGGCAAACCGGATCTGTCTGTATCCATTAATTGTGTTGGTGTTCTTAGCGATTTGAGAGTGTTATATAGATCAGGTGCCCACACATGGGAGGCAAACTCCAAGTTGCCTCGCGGTGAAACTCGCTGAGTTGAAAATTGTAATTATAGAAAAAGGGAAATTGGCAGGAAATCACACGGAATCGAAGCGAGGGCTGTCTGGTTTAATAAACGCACCCGACCGTGTTGTTCCGTCGAACAATATATAGATTGAACGCCTCTCTAACCTCATGAGACACTCGGATTGTACAGCAATGTTGAGACCGCCTTCATCATCCTTCAACTGCTGTCTTAACTCACATTTACAAAAAGAGATGACCTATCTAGACCATAGGAACCTTGTCAACTTCCGTTACAGACAAATTGCATTTTATTATATGGGATAACATTTTCGGTTGAACTTTGGCTTGATTCGCTTGTTGCAATATCTAAATCAAATTTGTGGGATGTGTCATTTGAATTCTTGTTTTGTGTCGGTAATTATTTTTTGGATGGCGAATGTTTCATTTAGTTCTTCTTTGTATTTTTATTTTCTGTTCGTGAGACTTTCACGAAATTAAATTCCTGTTTGCATTTACGATATGGTGAGTTTTTGATTTTCCATTTGGTAATAACTGCTCAAATCATTGGTGGTTGAACGATTTTTTGAAGCAGTAAATTGCAGTGTATCTGTGAATTAATTAATTGCGTTTGTTTCCGATTTCATGAACGGTCTGGCCAATTTCAAAATTAATTAATAGTATGACTGATGTGTGGGTGTGGATGTGCGATGGGAGGGGTGAAGTGGAGGAATTCTAGTAATGTAATAGTCTTGTTGACCAATTTAGGCCTGATGTGATGATACGGATTAGTTATAATATAATTCCGATGTTGAATTTGAATGATGTTAATTGCGCTAATTTGCGTTGTCACGTTAGTTCGATCGATCGAAAATTGGTAATAATTTGATGCTTATTTTTAATTTTCTACCCTGTCATACAGCGTGTACAATAAAAAAGTGAGTGGATTCAAATTTCAAATATGAAAACGTTCGTCAAATCGAATGAAATTTAGCATAGATGTTGACAATAAATAGGGTTCTCTTTTAATTGCACGTCCTCGTCGATCACTGATTGCATGACGTTATCATTAGAATTATTGGGGCCCAAAAATTTCGCTTCTAAACAAAAGCATTTAAAAGAGAAAGCCATTGTCAACAGGTATGCCATATCTCATTCCATCGGCAAACATTTCCATATTTTACTCTAATTTTAAATTTGAATCAACTCCATTTTTATTGGACACAAGAAGGGTGCCCGGCTTTGCCTGGATTTACAGTAACCACCAATCAAATAAATATGGTATACTTGGTTAGAACTGTTATCTGGTTTGCTTGGTTGTCTCGTCAAATCGACGACGCCATGCTTTTGATGTGGAGACGTCATTTCTTGAGTTTGAAGCGAAAGGGAGATTATCCAAAATTTGGTAGCTGATGTTTTATTATGTTATGTTGAAAATCGAGATCTGAAATTCCGTCGCTAGCGAATTGTGGTAGTTTACAAAGGGTATGTTAAATTTTATGCGATTTCATTGAGCCGTTCGAGAGTTAGTCTCCGGACAGGAAAATCGAAATCTCTGTTTTATAATATAGAATTCAGATGTTGGTCCAAATCCTCGCTAGACGGCGCTCGAGAATAACAGACAAGGGGGGACGGAACTCTGGTAATTTTGATGCGAAATGGTGATAGTCGCGAGCAGCACCCGACTTGATTATTAGTAACCGTTGCGGCCTAATTTCGATTTTCGCCATAATTCATTCGCCAGTGACACGTAAGTCTAATTAGAATTACTGCAGCAGTGTGTATGTGTGTGTATATGCTGAGGTTCGCGTGTGGAAATTGGGGTGGGCGTCAACTCCTGGTCACCTTTTAATTGCGCGCGTTCTGCGTGTGCTCCTCGAATACACCAGTATATGGAGCAGTGTTTTCCAAGTTGTCGTACGCCACCTCATCGCCAATCAAGTGTTCTGCAGCCATGAATGTTTGAAATGGGTACGATTGACCAATGTCCTCTTCAGACCCCGGCCATCTGCCATTATTCCGTCTTCGTTATATCGCTATGACTGTCCTATCTCAGACTATCTTACACCTAAGAAGATCGGATCCTAAGGAGCAGCTAATGAACCGATCTTCTTTCTTTCTACATTTATTTCATCGTCGCTTTCAAAGTGAAAAAATCGCATTTGCAGAAAGTGGATCTTAGGAGCGTCTGTTGCTCCCAGCGTGAATAGAAACTTTTCTATTCTGAAGGGAGCCTCGCCTTGGGATCCATTTTCGCTGAACGCCATTAAGCGCTATCACATGAGCGTGTATTACCATGAGCGACGATGTGAAAGCGCCACAGTAGCGCTCTTAGAGCCGAGTAGCGCGCTCAGCGTCATTTCTGCGTTGGGGAGAGAAACCGTGTTGGAGTGAAAGGGCTCCTTTGGAGCCGATCTTTTCATTTTATAGTTTATAGGAGCGTTGAGCCAACGCGAACTTTACTGGTGTCCTCTGGTGGCGTTCAAGAGTATCAGTTTCAAATATCACTTCAGGTGAATTTATTTGTAAAATGAGCGCCACCTTGGGTTTCAATCGCTGCGCCCAAACGTGAACCACTCTACACCAGGACAGTCAATTTGGACAATCGTCAATTGGTTGTTTCACTGGTTGACCACCAGCAGAGGGCACCTCCAGCATACCACCATATGCTTTGGCGCGGAAAAGGGACCCTGAGCGATCCCAGTGTGGTCGGCGAGATAGGCCGTCCACAAATTCGTCCACCCGGCCTCCGGTCCAAGGCCTTTGGCGGATGGCCGATCACTCGCCGGGACACTTCCCCAATTTGTCGCCGACCGATGACGCGTGTATTTTTCCACATGCCACAAAAGCCATTTCCCGCGAGTGTTGTTGCATGGCACGGGTCGCGGCGTCATCGTCTATGGTATTTTTGGCGCGAGCGGGCGACGGACCGGATGATTGCTTGTGTGTGTGTGGACGCGATGCCGCCTACGACTGATTGAAATGTGGAAGCGCCATCAACCGGCGATCAACCCGATCTATTGGCGCTGCTTTCGTCGACTCTCTTCACTCACTCGCTCGAGGGTTCAATGGACAATGACACCACGTAGCTCCAAATCACATATTTGGTTCTCAGTCCAGAGATGCGCCGTGTGGTGGTAGTGGTGATACCCACGAGTGCGGGTTCAATTCCCGGCCGACACCTTCGGGAATAGTTCGGGTGTGAGGTATTCAGTTGTACGTTAAAGATCCCTACCCTTTTTTTTAGGGCGAAAACTGTTCTAAGCTCAAGAGGTTCTGCGACTGTAAAACGCATAATTTAGTTATATTTGATGACATATGAAGGGTGTCGGGACTCTTGCGATGACGTCACGAACAGCATGAGGGCTCTCATTGGAGATTCAAGAAGTTTATTCTGAGGCCAAACTAATTTTAAAAATGCAAATGCTAAAAATTTGCATCGAACGAATGATGAGGATTAGTTCTGTCATCAGACACACGGAGGCGTTGTATTGTTTAGTTTTTTTAATATTCTTATATTGAAATTGTTATTTTTGGCGGCTCGTGTTTAAACACAATCCAAAAACAAATTCGTTCTGTATTTAGAACTCTGAAACTTGATTTGTTTCTGCTGTAATCTCTCCACACATTCTTTTTCTGCTAATTTCTAACCAAGCTTTCCCAATTTTAGAAGAGGACTCAATTAAAAGTCGGCATCAGTGAAGTTGTTCGAGGAATAAAAATTTAAAATATTCTTTCAAGCTTGCCTGGAAACATTCCCCACATTAAATTATATCACGTGAGATGTACCTGTACACGAAAATTAATTTTCAAAGAAATAATTAAGTTTTCAAACCTCCTTTTTCTAATTAAAGCCCTGTACTAAAACTACGGAGTAGTAACAACGTCTGTGTGCAAATGTCGTTCGCGTATGCAAATATTTATCTTTTGGGGAACTCGCAATTAAATTTACAAAGTCATGTACCGTGTGTAACCAGTCGTTAGCAGCTGTGTGAAAAATCAATCCAGGTCATTATTTATGTAATAAGAACCGGGGGTAATTAAATATCGCCGTCAGTTTTTATTTTCCACGAATTTCAGCGAAATCGATCTCGTTTCCCATTCCATGTCGTGGACGTTGGTTTTTTAAAAAACAATTTCGCTGGAGAAGAACGAATTTACGATTGTACGTTCCACAACATCACCCGAATCCACCGTTCCATGATGGATCGAGCGACCTCGATTAAGGGGACTGGCACTAAAAAAATATATCTTCATTGTAATTTCGCGAACTCAGATATTCACTTGAAAGGGGATAAATGTTAATTGGATGTTTACTCGAAATGTCGCTTTTACTAGTTTTCCCGAAAAACGTTCAAATTAAGAGCGCGGGGGCGCGACGTCGAGAGCAAATAGCGCCACACGTTCAAATAGAGAGAGAGTAGATCTTCAATATATAAATGTGGCAGCCTCAAGTACTCGTACACTTCGAATGTGTGTGTGTGTACTCAATTCTTATAATTAGGATGATGGATGTGTGCTCAGACTAGTTATGCAAATTCGCTCGCGGATGCACGAATGGTGTGTGTGTGTACAAACGTGTATGTGCGAGAATGCAAATGTTGGCGGCATCTAATTGCCGTCCGCAAAAAAAGTGACTAAAATTGTGTAAATTGGTATCTAAATTATATGGTGCGTGTTGTAGATTCTCGAACCGATAACTTTATCCTCCTGAGAGCATCCGATCCTTACCCTCTCGGGACATTGAGAACGAACTGTCGGACCTTTCTGATCTCTCAGCTGGCCAGTGACTAAATAGAATACGAGTGATGTTAAAAGGAAATCTAGTCGAATAATGTCCGATAGTAGATTTTGTGACATATCGTTATCATTGCGGCACCAACGCGTCCATCAACGGTGGCCGAAAGAGGGCGCGCGCATATGGATGAGAGCGCAGGGTCGGAGTGCATCGATCGAATTCCCCGTCCTTTTACTAATTGCCATTCCGCTAGGTAGTCAGTTAGTAATATTTTGAGATTCTGCGCTCGAATCCCGGTTTGTGTGATGATCAAATGTTCGCCAGGTGCTGCATCTCTTGGGTTGCATGAATATTTGACCGTGTCGATAGCTCACGAACGGCGTAATGCAGTGCCATTGAATTTACACTAGCGCCGCAAACCCTTTGGTGAACGCAACTTATTGCAGGTCTTTAGACTCTCGCGTTCGTGAGATATGAATTTAATGAATAATAAGTAACGCCGTGCTGAGTTACGATTGTGAGCACGTCGCTGTCTTGACGAATGGGGCGAATGTTATTTGGAGACATGCCTCGCCATCTTTTTTTTTTTTTTTTTTTTTTAATCAACTGTAGTCAAGCGCACTACAGGCCTTACGTCCCCTCTTGGTACTTAAGAACTATGTGAGGGGAACGACCAGTACCCCGGGATCGAAATTTTCGAGAGCCCGCGCCGGGAATCGAACCCGGGACCGCCGAAACCACAATCAGTCGCTTAACCAACTGGGCTACGACGAGTCGTACTACCGGCATTTAAGTATAGAACTGAGAAATGGGAGTTTTGAATGAGATTATATAGTTGGGTGGGTAAAAGGAGAGTGACTAATGACGTCACAAAAGCAAAGGCGATTGTGAACTTTTGGCGATTGATAGTTTAGGATTAATATCGCGCATCACAATTTTGGCGTTTGATAGTCCACGGTAGCTCCCGGTATTCATCCACCAATCCACCAATCAAGAAATAAATACAGACTAGTATATTTGAAGAGCCTGTTGCGCTGCTCCTTTTCGTCGACGAGGGACTGGGACTTCGCCATTTGACAGCACTGCCACCAGCGGTACGTACAGGCAGTGTGACCGGGCAACGTTGTTGCTGGTAGCGGAGGGAGAGGGGGGCGAATGGATGTTCCGTGACGCGTGCTTCCATTCCCGGCATGCACCGCGCGCGTGCAGCCATCGCTCGTCATCACGACAGCAGCGAACCGTCGATGTTGATGACGATGTGCTCACCCCATCCTAGTTTACCCCCACCCTGCAGTACTGATGGCGCGTGGGAGGAAGGAGGAGGAGGAGGCAGGGGGCTGGTGCAAGCAGGCATGAAGTGTTTGTCTATTCCACGATGCAGAAACATTTGTATTGCGTTTTTGCTTCGCGCGGAGCCCGAAACTCGGTGGCCTACTGTTTTACTTAACACAAATCAAACAGTGTTTGAATAGTTGATACACGGATTCGAACCGGCGACTCTTGTTATTAAAAAGGAAAATTCCAATATGGCGTCTCCACTTGACCAAAATGGCGCTGTCGTCGCTCTCACGTGCGCCAATCACGTGCTACCAGTGATGCCTGCGACATTTGCCACCACACTAGATCCC
The DNA here is from genome assembly GCA_034698785.1 of Mycogona germanica. Lineage (NCBI taxonomy): Eukaryota > Metazoa > Arthropoda > Diplopoda > Chordeumatida > Chordeumatidae > Mycogona > Mycogona germanica. The sequence goes on from JAQGBY010000088.1 coordinate 49,958, forward strand.
CAATTTCTAATTATTATTCAATTAATACCTCTGAGTACCATTTCACAAAATAAGACGAAAAATTTATTTTCGTTATGAAGAGATAGGAGATTTAAAATATGAAATGTTTTTAATCCAAATTTTTAAAAAATATCACGTGTTGCGGCACCATTGCCAAAAGGTTAAAACAATTTATAATTAATGTGGTCTAATTTATTTTATGGCTCGCACGCAAAATAAAGTTTAAAAAAATATTAGAAAATACTTTCGTTGCCCTGAGTTCTATTAATTTATATTAATTTTTTGTCTCTTTTTAGGTAAGTCTGACAATTGGCGATGGTTTATTGATGATGTCTTTGGCTGTTTTGGGTAAGAATTTTGTCTTTTGTTCCTTGGTCACTGGAATAAAAAATTGGTCGTCTTATAATTAACTTAACATTAATTAAAATCGTGTATCGTCATTAAATACCACCTTGTAAGGTTTTAATACGCTCCCGGTATCTTGATTTAAGTTCTTTCAACATTTTTTTTTCAATTAAGAAGTTATATTTCGTAGTGTTGCCTTTCCCTGCACGACCCAATTTAATTCACAACCACACAAAAAGGCAATCAACATTTCTTCCACGTCCATGTTCTAAACGATATTTCGTTCTCTCATTTGACGCCACGCCTCATTTAAATAACTATACGCTTTTAGTGGCGTGGTGTTTCCAGTAATTAATTAAGCCGTTTAACACCAGTTCGCGCTTTTATTAATGTCGCCGTCATAATGAAGAACTCGTTAATAATGCAATGGTTATATAGCACTACATATATATCTTCGTACGTGATTACATGGTGTGGGGATGTTCCCATTCGCTTCACATTGTCACTGCTGGAATTTCAGAAATGCTATTGTGAAAATTAATTTAACAGTGCATTTGCATTGCATAGATTAACGATTATTGTGACGGTTCTGTTGGAGAATGTTGGGAGGTTAATAAATCGCGAACCAAAATACATGGAATGCGCATGTTTGTAAGGACAATTGCGGTTTTGTATAATGAATTCGATGAACTTTTCAGTATACTGGCTCGGATTGTTTTCAACTCATTAGCTGGTAAAATTAGTCTCGAAATACATTGTTGAATGGTTGCGAAAACATTGATAAATGGTGTATGGTCTGTTATTGTCGACTGTCGAGCGATTTACTTAACCTTTTTATTTTTAGAAAGTTGACTGGTTTTTTTAAAAACCGATTTTAGAGATTTTGGTGTGTATTGGATATAGCCGTCCTCACTGAGGTCATGTACGCAGCAACTGGACTTGACCCGAGTGGCGATTAGTTTTTTTTCCTTCCATGGCCGACTGGATTCTGGGCAATCATTTTGTACCGCAATTACTTATGTCTACTGAGATTATCTTCAAAAATCCCTGGGGTCACGAGATCATCCCGAGAAAAGCAGAAATCTATTTCAATTAATATTATTTTATTCTCATAGTCATATTTGAAAACTGAGCAAATGTCATCAGTAAATTCGCCGATTTATGAAATGTGTTATTTTCTTAAATTCATATTGAATGAACACAACAGCATAATCTGCGTTGATCTTCGAATTTGCGGCGCTTCATGTAGTGTAAATGTCTTGGCGCTGCGTTACGCCGTTGGCGAGCTGTTGAGCTGCCGATAGAAGAGCCGAGTCTTTCTCTAAATTTTGAATTTTCCATGAATGGTCGACCGGTGGTGCGACGTATCCCGGGTTCGATTCCTGGCATCTTATTTATTCGATCTCCGGGGTCCGGATAACCAGTGCCACCCTCGAATAATGCAGCTCAGACTAGGGGGGTCGAGAACATTGTTGTGTAACGTTCGATTCGCAACAATTGGGGAAGCCAACTCGACCTCGATCCGGAGAGCTCTCTCAGGAGGATCTTGTCCTAGACCCCATGATCGCACCTCCCTCGTCTTTTTTTGGATGCGGTCGTCGACAAACAGCCGAATTCTTTTTGTCTGGAATTTTTTTTCTCGAACGTACGTCTACGTGTGTTCGATATTTGTGTGGTTGCCTCGCTCTGGCAAATGAGGCAAAACAAAATAATGGGCCGGCTGAGAGAGAGAGAAAGAACGAGATCGAGAGGGGAAAAACGGAAGAATGAGCGGCAGCCCCCAGACCGAGTTTCGTTTTTGCCAGAACATATTTGCATTTAGATTGTGCCTTATGGCGCGTGTCTTTATCCTCATGACACCCCGTCACCAAACCTACTTTCTGGTCGGGTTCCGGAACATGTGACCCTCAATTAGTGCAGAAACACCTCGTTTTGGAGGCACGTATCCCAATCTCCTCGCTTAATTAATTAACCTCGACATTTAAATTAAAAATATTTAAAGGCGAGACGATAACTGGGAATCTTTTATCCCATAATTCAGGACATAGACCGTTTACGTAAGGCACTCAGGAGGTTCACTCACAGTGTGGTGGTGAGCTGTTAGTGGCATCGCCTCGAGGGTAGTGTGCACCTTTTAATGGAAATCCCCCATCCCCCTGAATCGGTGAATTTCGCCGAAAGGGATCCTGGAACCACCAGCACAAATGATGCGTTGTTTTGTTTGAAACTTGTGTCCGCTCCCACTAACTTCATCTGCAGAATTCACGAAATTTTAATAACATTTTCTAACTTTCATAATTAAATTAGAGAATTGCCCGAATTTGCCCGGTGTCGTACAACTGGGATGGATCGTCGTGACATGGTGGCGAAGATTTTCCCGCTAAATTCCCGCTAATTTCGACCATGAAGCCATCGACCATCGACTCCTAAAGCGTCGTTTAAACAGGAGGATCTTGGTCGCATGCGAGGCGATCTTCTCCGGTCGCGTGAACTATGCAAATTTATTTATTACTTTATTTCCCGTGGTTCACACGACCGGAGAAGATCGCCTCGCATGAGATCGAAATCCTCCGGTTGAAATGACGCTTTAGGAGCCGACGACTTCAGTTTCCTACGATGCTTTTCATTCGGATTTTTAACGGATTTACCGAATCAAGCTTATTGGATGGTCAAGTGTTTGGGTCCACCAAATATTTAGGTAAAAATAAGATGAAACGCTGGACTCGAACTCGATAAAACGGCTACAAGATTATTAATTTAAAATAATATAAATTTCTTTACTAATATCACAAAAGGAGAATGCTCGACAGTTATAAATTTTTTGAGACTTCCCTCATTGCTGTTGTAACGTCATTGGTCATGAAAGTTCGCGATAGAAACATCCAACTGTGTTTTATAGTATCTGCACTTCGTCACTTGTAATTGGTTCAATCTACCAAATTAATAAACACTCCGAAACTGTTAAAAAATACTCAAGACCATTCTGAACGAGACCCTGATCCCAATCGTTCGAACTGTCACAAATTACGCGTGACGTCACCGAGTCAAGTCGTCAGGTACGCGACGCTCGTGCTTAATTATGCATGACGTTCTGTTGCTGGCTGAACAAAATGAGTGTGAATACTTAGTTGGCGTCGTGTGTCTCTGTATGCAGTTGCGCTCTCCAGCGCGCATTTTGCCCGTCCCCAGGGATTCCCGCTTGGCGGCGCTCCTCCCACTGTCTTCTCCCTTCCCCCCCCCCCCCCAACCGTCACTCCCCCTTTCCCGAGGAAAGGAGCCGCGCTCGCTTTTTTAATTAGGTTAATTTTGTGACGACGCGGCCGTGATGTCGGGGCGCAATTATTCCTGTCATCGGGCGTCGCGTGTCATGCGCATGATGACGTCGCGCTCGCGCGGTGGACCGACCTCTCTCCTGTAAGCAACGCGTGCCTGCCTCCTTCTGCCGCCAGGGGAGAGCAATCGCTGCTTGACAGTGCCCGTACGAATATTACAGAGTTCCTCAATATATATCCATAGTCGTCGTTGCGTCTACAATCATAACTGAAATTCGATTACTTGCCTCAATCGCAATGACGATTATTAAAAAACAGTCTCTAAAATTCGATGACTCTAAATAATTTTCTCAATCGCAATCACGATTATAAAAAAACAGTCTCACCGGTGCATTGTGTTGACTACGTTCACCTCACCTCACTCAGGTCACGTCGATTCGAGACCTATTTTCCTCGACATAGATGTGACGTCAGTGACTTGCCCGAGAGCCAGTGACGTCAGCACCTGCTTTCTATTCGCATTTCCAAGAAGCCTGTGCCTGTAGGAATTTCTCACGACCGATAATTCTGTCAATAAAAGGATACTGTCAAATATTTTCGGTGGACGTCTGAAACTTATGCAATATTTAACAAAATATATAAATCGATTGGCTTTTCCCTGACCTGTCCTGGAATGGTGGCAGTCATGACCATGTTCGCCAGCTCCTTGTTTTTGGATTAGACGAATATTTGGATGACCGAAAATGTCCCCCCCCCCATTCCCACAAAAAATAATAATGTCGAATTCTTGTACGAGAAGCGGCAGGGATTTTCTCCGGTTTTTCATTTTTCTTTCCCAGCTCCACCAAACTGTATATTGCATTCGGAACTACCAACCTTGCCAACAAAAAAAAACCCTAATCGGTTTTCTGGAATAGTTGGCCCCGCGCAGTGTCCACCCTTCAACTATGAATACGCAACAACTCCCCCATCCCCCCTTTCTACAAACATATTTAGAATTTCATGGCGAGAAAATGGCTACTCGTTTCGGGGGATGATTTTTTTTTCGTCCGCCAGCGACCACAACCATTTCTGGCTTCCGTCTATATAGAGTACAGTATGTACTACTGTACAAACGCAAACAAAATGCGCTTGCGTGGTCTTTCACATACATTTTTTTGTGTCTATTTGTGTCCAAGCGTGGTTGCAACCCTAGCTCGGATGTGGATACGAAATTTATTGAGATTCAGCAGGAAAAGCTAACAACAAAAAACTGGTGTATCAAAAAAATTCTGTATTTCGAATCCAGTCGTTTACGAAAAACAATTTTTTAATTTTCTCTAAGTTTGTGAAAATACATCTTAACATTTAAAGATATTAATTTATTCAGCGCTTTTCCTGGAAGATCTAGAAATTATCACGATGTTAATTTTGCATTGCTATCTTTTCTCTTAAATTCATTAAGCTCGTCTGCTATTTATATACAAGAACTGTTATCTGGTTTGCTTGGTTGTCTCGTGAAATCGACGACGTCATGCTTTTGATGTGGCGACGCCATTTTTCATGTTTGAAGCGAAAGGGAGATTATCCAAAATTTGGTAACTGTTTTATTATGTATTATTGAAAATCGAGATCTGAAATTTCGTCGCTAGCGAATTGAGGTGGTTTACTAATTTTATGTTAATTTTTATGCGATTTCATTGAGCCGTTCGAGAGTTAGTCTCCGGATAGGAAAATCAAAATCTCTGTTTTATAATATAGGAAATACATTGTTATATCAAGGCTGGGCTAGGCAACATTTTCAGGTCGCCCTTTGGCGTCACATGTACACATAACGAATTTCCACCTTTCAGAGTCTGTTTTTCTGCGTCATTCTTTTTGTATACCTGTGAAGCTATCTTCTTCAAAAGAAAACATGTTGCCTCGGTACGAGTCTACCCAATGTGGTTATATGGATACAAACGGCCGAACCGGCAAACACACATATGCAGTATATGTGCAGCTGTATAATAAGCCTATGACAATTTTTTTCCTTTTCGCAAAATTTCAATTTTTTTCCCCCGCCAAAGCAGAATTTAGCGTGCACCGACTGCGGCTTCTGTTGCGAGAGAAAATTGACTTTTCCTAAAGGTGGCCGTTCCTTTGAATAAATACGATTGCACTTTCGGTTACCAATTCCCAAATTTGTCATTGTGAAATTATGTTAAACCTTTTTGTTGCTATTATTCTTTTATCCTTTAAACGAAAATGAAAATTAGTTTCTTGTCTAGTTATCTAAATTATAATCCTAAAAAGTTTGTAATCAGTTTTTTTAATGTCCGCCTCGGTTGAACCAAATTAAATTTCCGCAAATTTGTAGTTCTGCGTGCAAGTTATTTCAGATCTTGATTTTAAGTATTTCTAGAGATATCAGCCGTTGTAGCTAATTTTTAATATTCTGTTCTTCATAAAGACAGTTAAGTCTTCAGCAGTTGACATAAAAAGTCCAATGTTGACTTGATAGCTATTATCAGATTTATATTTCAAGTGATTACTTTTGTGTAGTCTTATTTTTTGTGTGATATTATTGCGATATAACAATGGTAGTAATTATCTGAGGCAAATATAATTAAAGTTTCATTGGAAGGCCACTTATGAATGTACCCCCATGCGCGAAAGCGGCCAATATTAACCGTGGTGTTTGGCAATGCAGCTGTTTGCGTCGGTCTTTCGGCCCGCCATGTTGCTTATTGGATTTTAATTAGCAATCAGCACGACATAAAAAAACAAAGTCGCTTCGGTTTGTGGTTGCCCACATGCCAGACGCTGCGGTCCCCAAAGTAATTGGCAGTGCCATTAAACTGTGTGTTTGTGGGTGGACAAAATCCTTTTCGTCGCTCGTCGCGCTTCATCGGTTTCCATGAGAATTTGTGTGTCAGTTGTCCGTCTATATATTTGATGGAGGACACTGGATGAATTAAAAAAGATGTCGCTCTATATCTAACTAGTCTGAAGTCAAAATTGCCGGTACAATATTTCCTTAGATAGTGATAGTAAAATAGTTCATCTTGTTGGCCATTGAAAATGTGTGAGTAAAAAAGTGGCGTCAGTTTCCTTTATTCACCTTGAACGTCATGTCGTTGCTTTCTGATGAAGATGATTCCCTTGGTTTACCCTGAAGGTGATTCCCTCGTTTTACCCTGAAGGTGATTCCCTCGTTTTACCCTGAAGGTGATTCCCTCGTTTCACCCGGAAGATGTTTCCCTCGTTTCACTCTGAAGATGTTTCCTTCATTTTACACTGAAGATGTTTCCTTCATTTTACACTGAAGATGTTTCCTTCATTTTACACTGAAGATGTTCCCTTGTTTCACACTGATTCCCTTATTTCACCCTGAAGAGGTTCCCTCATTTTACACTGAAGATGTTCCCTCGTTTCACCCTGAAGGTGATTCCCTCGTTTCACCCTGATGGTGATTCCCTCGTTTCACCCTGATGGTGATTCCCTCGTTTCACCCTGAAGATGTTTCCTTCATTTTACCCTGAAGATGCTCCCTTGTTTCACCCTAAAGGTGATTCCCTCGTTTAATTCTGAGAGTGATTCAACTTGTTTCACCCTGAAGAGGTTTCCCTCGTTTTACACTGAAGGTGCTCCTTTATTTCGCCCTAATGGTTTTAACAACGCCAAAAATTAGCGCAAATATCAGTCAGACAAAGGAAAGCGCCCTCCTTCTCTGTTGAGACGTCCACCAGAAATGTAGGTTTACGATCTGCAGGAGAGGTCCACAAGTGACCATAGTTTTGGCGTACTCCTCCGGGAACAATGTCACAAAAAACTACACGAATCCGCCTTACAGTGTTGGTTCTTCTAGCTAGTCCTTTCAATTAAGTCAGTCTTCCATTTCCTTCGACTCAATTTCAGACTGGTAATCATGCGCAACTAGCGGCGACAGTGATACGATCTGTCTGTCGTGTAATGGTCGCGGTCAGAGCTGGTCGCGACCGCTCTCTGTTTACGGCAGCCAGGGGGGAGAAACAGACATGCCGACGTATTAATAATTGTCGTGGAGGCCAGAGTCGCCAAATTGTCGTCCATTATTTAATTATTTACAAATCAATTTATTTTTGTGTGGTCGCGTAACGCCCCAGCTACTACAGTGTGCGGATACAACAGCGCCAAGACCTCGGGACACTTATTCCATCGACCAGGGTGGTCAAAGTGGAGACGCGGAATTTGTCCCTGTCACATAACCCAGTAGCACTGAAGTGCGGTGGTGGACAAAATGTGGTGTGCATTTCTTGCATGTTTTGCGTCAGCGGTTAACCTTGAACACGATAATGGACGCCGTGGTGAAGACAGCAAGGTCACATGCTATTACGTCTCATCCCATAGGATTTAGGATTCAAAATTCACCTTTTCTATATTGTTTTAAGGGTGGATGGCTTACCACATGTCAAGTTTCCAAACCAGCTCAACTGAACCGGGTCGTAGAATTGTGATCCCTGGTAATCCTGAGCAATCAAGTTTGTGCATCCCTGACCTGGATCCGCGGAATGCTGAGTCTATTTATTTTTTGTAGTGGAATCGCGGGAGCCAGGTGGGGTTGGTGGTGTGGTGTTGGGGTGGTGGAGATGGAGGTGGTCGTGTTGCGGTGACGTGGACTTGTTCGTGTGAGTGCATGGTGGACGCTAAACACGCCACGAATAACGTTTTATGATGATTAAAAGGTGGAATGCCGCCGCCGCTTCAAACAACGTCTTCGGAGTCTTTTTCCGTTTCTCCCCATCTACAAACTTGAGTCGCGCGGGTCGATTGCGAAATAATATCGACTAACTCTCTCTTGGCCCTCTACTTTCGAGCCGACCATCACCCCACCCCTTCTCAATTCTCGTTATCATCACACCTACCTGTTTCTTGTGTCGTATCCAAGGTCCGATCTCAGTACTGAATTGACTCCAAAGAAACAAGTTACAGTATATGTGAACGAGCGCTTACACAAGGCGTCTTGAAACGATGCCGTATTTTGAATTGTGAAAAATGGATTTTTTTAGCTAGGTTAGATCCCTGAATGGACTTTTCCCCCGCAAATGACTTCAAGAATGTATTCCATGCAAATGACTACAAGAAATAAATGTTGATGACAAATGAACGATCGATGAGTCTAATGACGACAAGTCAAGTGGCTTGTTCTTTAACGAGTTTCTCCGGCGGGCATCCGTGCATTGGGGGGTTGGTTGGACCACTCACTCGCCTTTCATTCGGGGGCATGCTCATTATATTTTATCCCCGGTCCACCCTTTCAGTCAAGTCTGGCTATGTCCTTGCAGCTAGTTGGAGACTTGAAAGCAACCGTCGTTTTCAAACCAAAAAAAGTCATCCGTTCATTTTCTTTCTCTGCGAGTCCTCTCTTTGTTGTTGGTCGCTGTCTTGTTTTATTCTACCTGGCCTGTGTTGTTGATTTTTGTTCTCCTTGTTGTCCTTTGAGGCAGTAATCTTCAGTCATTCGAGATACTTCTTTCACACACAAAAAAGGAATATTCCCTCTGTGTGTATTTGCTATACTGAGTTGGAAGTTTAAAGAATAGTATGGTTTGCTAATTTTTGTAGTGCTTCTGGAGAACATCGTTTAGCATCATGACCTACAATCCTTTCGAGTCGTCACTCCGTATAGTTTTTTTTCTCCATGTTGGATGATTTTTGCTCCTTAACGAGAACTCCCCCAAATTTCGCCCCCGCACAGTGCACGAGTGAAACCACGAACCGTGAAACAAGAAAAACATTAACAAAAAATACCGAATTAAATTCTCTGTGGGTGGTGTCGCCACTGTTTACAAAAAAGTAGACAAACGGTGACATGAGGGGTCGAGATCCCAAATGGTTAGTCGAACGCTTTTGGGACCTGGGCGGTGGTGGTAAACATCCTTTGAAGGTGTGTGTACATGTTGACACATCGAGGACGCTATTGGCAAATGTCAACTCAATATAAACGTCACGGACATTTGCTATGCTCGACTGAAATGTAGCCAACATTTCTGTAAATCAAATTTTCCCAAGTTATTTTACAAATTGGAAAATGCGAGAAAGGACAAGGGTGTTGTGTTCGTCAGTGGTGTGGCGCCCCACTCAGCTTGTTCTTGGTCCAATATACGAGTAAATCCGACTTCAGGTATATAATGAATGGCATTCGGGAGCCAATGCCAGTGTGCGCCCTCACCATTTTTTTGTTAACCTCTCTCGCTTTCTTGTTAGAGCGAGAGAGTCCCTCGCTGAAGGATGTCGTTCGTGGTTGAATGAACCTGTAGCATTTTGTACCGGAGAGAGGAGACTTGCTTCTGGTGGTGGTGGTGGTGGTGGTGGTGGCCAACCCGGGCCTCCATGTCTTCTGGCGTCTGCCACCTGGCGGGACAAGCACAGACGAACGCGATCGAATTCAATTGTTTCGACTCGGCTAGGTAATTTCAGGAAAGCCTTTGACCTCCGCACTGTCTCTGCCCGGTTAACGGACAAACTAGATACAATTAAGGATCGATTTTCACTTATTTTGTTGACTTGAGGGTCCACCAACGTCTCCTTCACAAAGGTCCCAGCTTCACAGTTACTACCAATGTTTTGTAGGTAATCTTTCATTGATTATGTAGATAGATGGTTTGAATGATATCAAATCGGAGGTCATGGGTTTCATTTCTCCCCTTCACAGCTATTTCATTAGAATATTTTTCCTGAAGATGGCACCTTTGTGAAGGAGACGTTGGTGGACCCTCAAGTCAAATAGCATTTTTTTTTAGAAAAATTAGAAATCGGTTTTGAACTCTGGAGACGGCTATGATGAAACAAACTCTATTTCAATTAAATAGTACTACACAATTTTATATTATCAGATACCTGCACTGTGCAGCATAAATGGACTGGCGTGACGTGAATGAAGTAGATGTTGCGGCCTGAACCCAGATCAACAATGTGGGTAGACATTTACCAAACCCAATAGCATTTACTAATTAATCGTGTATCGACCGCGAAGGTTTTAATTTTTTTTTCTATTTGAAGCACCACTAAAAACCTACACAGAAAAAACATTACCTGGACGGTGTGTGTGTGTGTTTGTGTAAGGGCGGTAGTCTTTAGCTTCTAATGCGAATAATCAACGAATACATTTTATTAAAATCGACTAATTATATGTTGTAGGCTGCGACCGGAATGTCAATTACCGAAAACAAAGCCAAACTGCCTGCTGAGTTGAAAAACCAGTCGACATATACGGGTATTTAATCTTCCTTTTTTCTTTTCTTCTTGGGCGCGCTCGATGCCTTGGGGCGCGACCCAAGACTGCTTCTTTTCGCCAAATGTCGATGGCCAGTTTTCCTTTTGAAATATTTGGTCGGTATACTTGGGCGCGTTCGTTAAATTAAAATGCTTGACTGATTCCCCGAACTTGCTCCACGTGAATGCAAGCAAGACGCAACATTCTGTTTGAAGACGAACGAGGCCATCATATTTACTTTAGTTTCCTGAGACCGGCGACCTCATGATTACATCATGAAATCCATCCAGCGTGACGTCATTATAGCTTCTTCAGTTCTGCAGTCAGCCACTGGATTGGCCAATTGGCAGAGGAAAGCAATCCCATGTCTCAATTGATTATTAATTACTTTAATTAAATAGTTTTTTACTATTTACTGTAATATGAGGAAGGCCTTTGACATCGACGTTTGGTGCGCGAGAAAAATGATCAGAGTCACGAATCTTTTTTATCAAAACCCAGGAAAGGTTGGTCTGTTCAGGTAACTGTCTCAGGAAGAATGCTAATAGTATTTCTGTTTTCAATTCCCAATTAAAATTTCGAACCCAATTATAATTTTTTTTTCAAATTTCGGAGCGCGCCAAACTTTTCATCGCGCTGTCTCTTCGGTGGCACCATTTGAGTGAAAGTCAATGTCAAGCGCAATGGGTTGCGTGGCTCTGCTCCACTTTTGTGTGGGATGAGTGGTTTGACGGTCGGGGCCATTGCCTAGTTCGCTGGTCGCCTATCCCCCGTCTCGACGCGCCGAGAACGCCCTCTGGTGGGCGAAGTACTCGACTATGATGTCGGTCGGACGAATTTTATGCTCGTCTCAAAAACAATAACCTCGAAATACAATATTTTGAAACTGAGTTGCTGAAGGTGCCCTTTGGGGGTGGGACACTTGAGGTGATTTTTGAGTTCTAATAAACGATAAGGAAATTTGCATCAGCTATGAATTCTAAAAAGTGAGAATACTTTCACAAGATTGCGTTAAAGAAGTGAAAACGGACTCCAGGAAAACTCTCTGGAAACAGAGTCACGATCAGTTTCCCGAAACGAAGGGCAGCTGTCTTGAAGACATCTGATCAAGACAGTGACGCGGGGGGTCCCGTCTTGCATGATTGCAACTCCGGCCATATATATATCTTGTGGATACGAGTCATTAGCTTTAATGAGGCCAACTTCTCGGTTCCATTTTTATTTTTATTTGTTTGTTGCGTGCACGCAATAAGAGAAAGTCTGAACACGCGTGACAACTGTTTTTTGTTTTTTTAAAAAGGGGATAATGCTGCCAGACTACGTCGACCTGGAATTTTCGACCTTGCCGTGCCTGTTCTTTTCGTAAAACTAGGATTATTTTCCATCTCATGTGTTATATTTCCGAGCTGGTGGTATATTTTTTACTATGGTAATGGAATTGGTAAAATGCCACCTGACAAAAATAAAATAATTAATCCGTGCTGAACTGAATAGTGAGATTAATCTAATTAAATTAATACTACAAAACAAATTTGGTGTTTCTGTGTGTTTGCCGAGGGAACTCGACATCACCATTGAATTTACTCTGGATGTGGCGTAGCATATTCTACGCTGGACGCAGCTTATTTCAGGTGTTTACGTTGCTGCGTTCATGAGATATGAATTTAATTAACTTTGGGAGCAGGCGAGTTACGATTGCGAGCATGGCCACATGGGGGAATGTGGGAAATAGTAGGAACAGACACATGACGCCATCTATCGATGCACAAATTCGACAGTGACGTGCAAAATTCTTGAATTCATGTCACTTTCGGGCCTTTTATTATTCATATTTAGTATTATTATTATTTAAACTACACTTTTCTCCGAAACTGGTCTGACAGGGCGTAATTTATTGAGACAGTCGCGATGCTCCCCGCGGGTGTCTTAACGAAACAAGTGTTTGGTTTTCTGAGTTCACCAGAAAGCAGAGGGTGGAGATCGCAATCGGTAAACGCCTACACACAAACCATGTGACATCGATTCTTAGTAAAAGCATCGGTTTTAACCAGTAATTTCGGCGCCCGTAATTTTTTTGAAACATGAATCCCCGCTGATTTCTTAATTTATTGTCCTCGTTCATTTCGTTGTGGGTTCACGCCTTTTCTAATGGTGGAGACTCGCCAATTTTAAACGGAACTCTGCATGTTCTCTAGATGATAGTGCCATGTTATCGGGGTTGGTTTTTTATGCTTTCTGATTTATTTGTTTATTTTTTAATTTGTTATCTCACGTTTAAAGAAATACCGCATCAGGTGTGTTGTGGCTACTTGTTAATTGGTTCCACACGAGTGGTTTTAGGAATATGAAAAAGAACGGCTCAACCGAACAGCTTGAATTTTTTCCCAGCTTCGGAGTAATAGCCCGTGTCGTAGCACATGTAGAAATTTTAATCTAACTTGTGGTGCTATCTGTTCGATAGTTATGAAGTGATTAACATTACATTTCAATCAACCTAAGTATTAATTAAATGATTTTTTTAATAAATTAAATTAAATGACATTCTATTATTCCCCGGCATAGGCCCCATCCGGGCTGCTTGTGGGGTACATATTGTAATTGTAATTATTTCAATTTTGCAGTGCACTAGGACAATTTAGTAAGGAAAATGTTTGCCAAATTTCATTCCATTTGTTAAACGTTTTCCTAATTTAATTCTAAATTTCAATCAACTCCTTTCTTTCGCTTCACACTGTACAATGATTTTTTGTGCAATGAAGTATTAATCGACAAGTTGCAACTCGAAATGATTTTACAGAATAAGATTTCCTTGATAACTATCAGTCTATTTTGTATGTGTTCACTGGTTGCCATCACTGGGGTCTGGGGTAAGATGCAAACCAAGAAGCACTAAGCTGTTGACATATTTAGCTGCTCTTTCAAATTGGAACTCTTGGATTTCTTGTACGCTCCATCGATTTCTCTCAACCCCCCCCCCCTTTTCCCTAAGATGTTTGTCAGTCAGAGGACTTCCTCCATTCTATCCCTTTTAAGAAATACGATATATTGGACTTGCCTCGCTGTAATGAAATAAAATATGCTCTGGGGAAACAACGGCATTCCTCTCTGGTAATTGATTTCTGACAAGCTTCACGGAACACGTAGAAGCTGATCAAGTTGGAATAATCCCATTTGCGGATTATTTGTATTTCAATATATAAGGTTGCAGCCTAATCCCATTAATGAGCCTCGTCTGCTGCGCGCCTACGCCCTATGCCTACGCCTATGCCTAGGCCAGACGATAACAGCTGACATTCTTTTTGTCGAACTTGTTCTTGCTAGATAGCTGTCATCCAAAGTTTAGCTGCTCAACACGTCTAATCTGAAAACAACATTTATTTTTCGACTGAAAACTTATTATCATATTAGCATCAAAAAATCATATTAGCATAAATATAATTTATAATAATTGATGGTGTGTGGGAAAACGAGTTTACCAAATAATCGAAACTTCGTCAATCAAAAGAGCGAATTTGTAATCTCATTACTCATAAATTAAATTAAATTTCTAGCCAAAATTCGCATGCAGTACCTTCATATTTATTTACACCTTGGAATTTTGAAATCTTGTGAATATTCCACGTTTTCAAATTCGACCGTTTTTAAAACTCTGGTCCTAACATAGTTTCAAATAAAATATTTATTTAAAACGCAATCATGCTGCATTACAGTAACTGCATTTTAATATTTAAAAATTTAATAGGTTCTGACTTCGCTATCCTAAAATTCGTATCAGAATTAAAAAAATTTCGCTGATAACTTATCAGTGCAAATAAACCAAATGGGGGATTTTGTTTCGTAATAATGTTGCGATGAAATCGATGAGAATTTTTGCTAATTGCGTTTCTCCGATTAGTTATCTCATTTACCTTCTCAGAAAATTCCATTTCTAAACTGGTTTGCGGAATTCTACGACTGGGTACGAACGCTGAGGGCGTCTCTAGACCTATAACCCAAGCCGAAGATAATCTTTTAATGAGATTCGAGCCAATTAAAATTATAAAAGAAAAAATGATGGGCTAAAACGAAATACCTCAGGTCATGTACAGTATATAAATACAAAATGTATTGTCATTTTGTTTTGGTCTAACGCATATTTTAGTTTCAAAATTTCCATCATGAAAGAAAGTGTGTCTCAACCAATTGAGGTGAGACATGTCGCAAGCTGAGATCGCATCTTAAGGCAGTCTGCAATTTGAATGTTGTAATTTCGGCTGAAATGTGTCTTTAAACAAATTACAACATTTTTTTTTTGAATAATTATGGGTTTTCTGCATATATTATTAACTTCATTAAAATGTCCAATTTAATTTTTGAAAAATGTCTCAAACTCATTTGGACAGCTAAATAGACAACAACATTTTTTAGTTTGGATATTTATCGCGTATTTACGACGTGCTCCTCCAGATAAACGTCCGCGGCTGTTGTCCTAACATTTTACGCGGCGCCTTAATGGATGCTCATAAATAAAGCAGCTGGCAGCGCAAATTTGAAAATTTAAATATCTTCGCACCTACCTTGTGGTTTTTGTTCGGTGCCCAGGTAAAAACTTGCGAGACGCCGATGTCTAGCGTTGGCTCGCTCAATTTTCCGAAAAGAAAAACCGGTCACATGATTACAGTTATTAGACTATCAAATTTGGAATGTCTCGCGACTTTGGAGAGAAATAAACAACATTATATGACCTGCGCTCTAGGGCTTCAACACGCTTAATAATCCCACGTAGGGCGTCATGTTTTTGCATTATTCATCGGCTCGTTTAAAATTGGGAACGATTCAGGACGTTCCGAAATTCACTGGTCAGCTACTGTGGCAATCCGGGCTCACTCCGGAAATTCCTGACGTGTAAAAGTGAAGCAGTCCTTTTCTAAAAGAAAACTACTCATTGACCGCATTGTAACCGCACAGCCCATGATCCGCAACGACACATCGTCTGTGATGACACGAAATAGTGGTGCGGTTGAGTGATCACGTGTTCAATTCCCAGTCGAGACCTCGAGAGAAATTTTTAGGCGGTTCTCTTTGGAGTGAAAGCTATTGAAGCAGACGCTGACGTCACATATGACGAGAAAATGAGGTCTCGAATCTGACAGGTGCTGCCCATCGGTGGTGGGCGAGTATGTTGTTGCCCCGTGAGACGAGGCAATCACACAATGCATCGGTCAGACTTTTGTTTTATTTTTTTTATTTTGATCCGAATTGTGACGTTATTCCAGAATCACAGAACATAATTCGAAATGAATTCCACCCAGACGAGATATTCGATTCTAAAACCTGCACTGTGGGTCGAATGTCGTTCTTCTTTCTGCTCTTATTTTTGAATACAACACCTTCCTGGATTCTTATTCCTGGATTCGCCTTCTCCGTGAATGTTCTGATATCATCGATCTTTGCGATCGGTTGGAGTTCCCGGTTTCCCCGGTCCCTGCTGACTGGTTGAATTTCGGACCAGTCCTCATTTATGCATCAGTGGTGCCGAGGCATTCGATCTTCCCGAGTCCATCCTCTCCCACCCCCCTCCACCACCCCCGCTTTCAGCCCACGCCATCCCGGTTGATAGGAAGAGAGGGGGAGGGGGAGGGGGGGTCACGGTGCAACTCACGCTCTTATTGTTTGAACTGTCAAATTCTTAAACAAACTGTACTTTTTTTGCTTACGGAAAATAAGCCGATTGTATTGTGTTGGAGCTAATGCGGCTTGCACTTGTTCGAGTGAAACGAATGAGGTGTTGCGAAGTTGAGTTGGGGGAGGAGGGAGGGAGGACTCGAAGGTGGAGGGGGGAATGAGGGGTGGAGTCGAAAATTGGCCAAACTTGTGAACAGGTTGGCAAGAATCCTGGCTGGAAAGAAAAAAGTGGGGATACGTGTGTTCGTTCGCTAACCCCCGCATTGTCTGAGCCCCCGAACGCGATGGTGGCGATTTTGGTAATTTGGCTGCAGTTTAAAATTTCGCACTTATTTTTTCTTTTCTTGCTTTGGGCTCTAAATTGGCACTCGCGTCAGACACGCGGCTACACGCGCGACGTCAATTGCGTGTTTGCCAATTGCTCGAACGACCGAGTGTGTGCATGTTATCGTATCGGATGACATCAATGTTCACTCGGTGATCGCGGGGTTCAATTCCCGGACGAGATCTCCGGAAATTTCTCGTACGAGACCTTCTTTCGGAATGGAAATAAATATTGACCCATGTCTGTAATATGTTTGTGGCCTAGGTTAGAAAAAATACCACGTCGTCGTACCCCCAACCCCTGGAGGGGGTTCTAGATCTGACATTCTGGTGAGCCTCCTTAACGAATAGCGCGACTTCAATCCCGTGTAAAAAGCGAAAGGAAAACGTTTTTCAAAAATCGAGATAGCCAAAATGTGCGTAAATTATTACTTTACTATCTGTTAAAAATTCATACAATTTGGTAAATACAGACTGTAATTTCAGAAGTAATGATAAAATATGTCTGGCCACGTTTTTTGGGTCAAATTTGCAAGAAGTATCAGTCGTCGTCCGATACGATATCGATCCTTGAATTTTCACTTAATTTTTAATGTGAGAAAGGAAATATCTACATGTTACACCAACAATTTCACAATCCGAAATGTGTTCGTCCAGTTTGCAAAACGGGCACTTGACGTGTTGCGAAAAATCCACGTTCAACCCCGAACTCCCCCCCTCCCCTTAAGCTTCGCTAAAAATTCGATTGTGCACCGTAATCGCTGTTCGATTCCGAGTAGTAATCAGTAGGAGTTTTTTTCACCTCCGCAGACTTTGTCTACCGTTCAACACCGGACAGGGTGCGTTAAACGGACGAAGGTGGTCCAGGGGGAGGGGGTGGAATAAATAGCCTTGCGCTCACCTAAATTACGCCAGGCGCAATTGTCGAGGTTCTACCATTTTCACTCTCCCCCCACACATCCTCCACTATTTCAGTTTCCCAGGAAAAACCTGTGGGTGTTCGCTGAAATTATAGATCACAAACATGCGTTCATGTAATAGGCCTACGTCTTCAGATACACACACACACACACGTATGGGGGAGTGCTAGGAAGCGTGACGTTTGGTTTTTCTTCGTTCACCTATTTGATTCTTGATTCCGCGCGTGTAAATTAAAGATTGCTACCTGCGTGTGGGGTGCGGGGGGAGAGAGGCGAGGGGAATATTGACTTGGCAAATATCGATGCCCCCTTACTCGGTTTGCACGATGGAATGTTCAGATTATTTTCTTGCTTCGTAGCTTCGATAGCTCACCAGATATCCAATCGAATTTTTAAAGTCACATAAAGAAATCTGTATTCTCTCTGTATTCAAATCATGCTTTTTACCAATTGACAGTCTAGCAATTCCACTCTCAGATCACCGAATAATCAAAACAAGATTTTGCTGAAACAGATGTAACTAACATATGCCAACGAGATTGCGCGTCTAGAACAATCGTAAAGTGGTGGAGCGCGCGACTTCAATCCCGTTTAAAAAGCGAAAGGAAAAAGTTTTTTAAAAATCGAAATAGCCAAAATGTGCGTAAATTATTACTGTACTACCTGGTAAAAATTCATGCAATTTGATAAATGCAGTCTGTAATTTCAGAAGTACTTATAAAAATATGTCGGGTCACGTTTTTGGGACAATTTCAATGTCATACAATTTTTATAAAATTATAAAATATGCACATTTTTCTACCAGTAAATTATTTTTAAAATTTTAAAATAACTGTTACAGGTCTTGTTAAATACATTTTTATGTTTCATGTAACATCGATTCCTACGATATCGATTTTTCTGCTTTTACATTGAAGCAACTTAGTTTTTCTTTTTGTGAGGAGACTGCGTTTGCTTCTTCGTCGGGTGCGTCTCTTAAATGAGATATCCTCTTTCTTATTCGCTCCAAGTAGACAGAAAAGATGCAGGCCAATTTCTTAGCCGGTAACAACGACGACCTCACAACCCTGTTGATAATGATAATGATGATGAAGATGACGAGGGTCTTAATTTTTTTTTACCATAAAAAAAATTGTCGTTGATATTGCGAAGTCTCCGTATAATTTAGCAGCCATAAACTGCGCCTGGAGACCGACGACAGTTCCGACCAGATGGAAACACGGTCGTCTTGATTGTGACTGGCACCCTGGGCCAGTCTCAGCAATGGTGCTCGTGTTTCCGAGCAGTTGGGCCGACGGATGTCTGGCGAATATTAGGTGGAAAAGCCTTTTTAATCTCCCGAGACAGGTGTGAGATTAACCGTCTAACGTGTCCGGCTGTCATGTCGTACGCCGCCTAATCTTGATCTAAGACGGTGTCGCGAGAATTTTTTGTCTTCTATTCTCGTCTCCTCAAATATATATATAGTGGAAAACCTATGTCTTATGAAGTAAAGACGGCGCGAGCACTAAAGAAATATTGCAAATTGGATATGTTATTAAACGCCGATAATTAAAAGACAGATTAAATTGTCTTTCACTATTATACATTATTCGACGTAACGTCTTAACCTAGTTTAAAATCTTAATCTATTTTGTTAATTTTTATAACCGAGCTACGGTAGTTCGTTCTTTAGTTCATCACATTTGGACAAATGAAGAGTTTTTTAAAAATACTTATACGTGTATATTGTTTTTAATTAAGTCTTCTATATGCTGAGTTGTAATTATAATTACAATCTCGGTGGTGTAATGGTTAGCGTGTCGAGCTGTTATTCCCGAGATCGTGGGTTCGATTCCCGACCGAGACCTCTGG